>PPNS03000093.1:0-23242 GCA_003708225.3 Williopsis suaveolens
TGCTTATATACCTTAGGGAATGGGTGTTTATGAACACCTGACTCGTGGTATGGGCTGACGTATCTGTATGGTGTTGGCACCAGCTCGTGATACGGGCTGACGTAACCGTCTGGCCCTGACAATCCTCTTCAACTAACGTAAGCCTGATGAGGCTCAAGACTAAATGTGGATCTCCCAAACAGCATGTGAGACCACTGATTAAAGGAGCTTAAATATCAGAACATAGAGTCTAATTTTGAGTCAGAGAGGAGCTGCTAGTCAAGAAGAAAACTACTTGCAAAAGGGTACGACTGAAAGCCATTCAGTAAGTGGATCAAAGAAGAGGAAGAGACTGAGAGTAAATTCAACGTCGACATCTGGCCAATTCTTCAAGACTGGTGAGACAACCATATCCTGTAACAATTGCTGGATTAAGAAGAAGAGCGATGGCTTATATACTTGCGGCGTACCATGTATCGGTAATTAATCATTTGGATCCGCAGCTCCTACCGATTTGGGAAAAAACTCATGAATAAATGCTTGCCTTTCCTCAATTCTAGGATTTACAAGGGCCAAGGCTCTATAGTGATTCCTGAATCATTTTCGAAGACATTGAAAGTAGAACTTAAAATTTCTTTGTTAAGATTCATTTCAAAGGATCATCTGTTGACATCAATGATGCTAAGGAGGGTAGTTAAAGGCGTTATTGAAGAGCTAAGAGGCTACTCGGAAACCGATATCTATTACACACAAGTACTCTTTTCGTGAACTTGATGAAGTCACAGGGATTGTCCAATGTGAAGGCAGAGGAACAAGTTGTTGAACAAAATAAGAATATGACAACATTTCTTCTCATTGCCAACATGGATATTTTGATAGTTTTGCTGGTCTTAAGCTACTCGTCTATAATTATGACAACGCACGAATTAGACTTTAGAAGAAATCTCAGTGTCTCGATCTCATTCTGAAAATCTCTACTCTCTGTAGATAACACTCGAGACTCACAGTAATATGTGCATCGCTGTCCTAAGTAACATCCATATGTATGGACGTGCATGGCGATTCTGGAAGGCCAATTTATTTTTCATCAACTAGACACGTCAAACAAGCATGAGCCCAATCCTTGCGCGCTGACTAGTTTCGCAGGGTATCTAGAAGCATGCAATGGTGAGGGCGGAGCAGCACAAGTGAAGAGAGTGCCAAGGGGCCTATCCAAATCCAATCTATCACGTCAACTAAAACTCTAAGACCCGCCCGACTTGGAAAAAGTCACACAGATCTCAATCTGCGCAAGCGTGGCATATCGTTGCAATCTCTTCCCGATTTGGCTCTCAGCGCAAAAAAGCGGAGGCGCATTTTGCATGAGCGTCATGCAAGTAAGAATTTTGAAGCTGACATTTGAACCCCCACAAACTATAGCGAACATATCATGAATCCACAGCGTAAGTAGTAAATAATACTATTCACATACACCTTCAAGTGCTGATACTCAACAGAAAGAACGCATCTAGGTCTACTTTAACCTAGTGTCGTTCTTGGTGATAAACTGGCGCTACGTGGTCCATAATATTCATCTGTAGATATGTATGAACGTATGTATGTATCGACACTTAGAGGAAGTCGCATATGCCAGATGTATCTAACGTGCATTCAACAAAAGAACTCCACATCGAAAAACTTACAATCATGTTTGAATCTGTGCATATTCTAGGCCATCTTCAATTAGAGAATGCACATATGCATTTGTTCATCGCGATAGTCATCAAAAACCGTCAAAATCATGGAATGCTATTGAGCATACGCCTGCATCTAGAAGGGTTGAGAGTAGATTGTAATATGCAAAAAGAATTTTCATTTTAGACTCTAAAGATTGATTCTTTATTATCGTAGCACAACGATTATACCTAGTAGTGTGTAACTTATACTCGATTTGGGTTTCTATAGGATACTAAGCTCCTTGTAGTCTCCGGTAAGTCCTCAAGCCCTAACATCACGGGCGCGAGTCTGCAGTGTAGATCTCGCAAAACTGCACAAAAATTGAGTGAATTTTCCTCTAACTTTCTATTAGGAATTGCGCTGAATCCGCATTTCATCTGCGCTTTCGTTTATGGAAAATGGCCTTTCTTCCATATATGGTAGAATATTTGCTTAATTACCCGAATTGGCTAAACACACTCGAAATGAACCAATGGTAAAAGCTTCAGACTTCAGGGCCTTGAAAATCATGTGGATCAGATGACCAACTCAAGAAGCTATGAGTTCATCCGACTCAAAGAAAGACACAATTACGAGTATTGAGGGTACCATTTCATACGGGGACGACTTCAATAAGCTTTTGGTTATGTTAAACACATGGTAAATACATAGGGTTCATCCAGTCAATGTGCCGTGAAGAGCAATTGATAGAGCGCCACAACCGAGCTCTGTCTATCCATAAAGATCCGTGTCTGTGTTGCCATTAAGTAACTGTCTGATAGTGGTCTTTTTACTCACAGAATTCAGAACCATCCAGGTTACCGCTGAGCTAAGAGGTGTTGAGAAAAAGCTTCTCTGATTCAGATATCTTCCACAATGGTTGAATGACTATTCTTAGAGGCCAAGTTTAATTGGTTTCCATACAGGGACAAATATTGGGTGCACGTATAGAGAAAATCATAAAAATCCTAAGCATGGAGTCATCGAAGTCGGAAGTCCTTAAACCTGTACAGCCTAAGGATATAGATTTGCTAACGAGTACGTAGTGCATAGTGCGGTTATTGATGTATTCTTTATGGTTCTGTCTGACCTCTTCGGAACTGGTACAACAATTTCCCCACACCTTTTTTTAGTTCTCAAAAAGGCCCACATCAAACTCTCCAAATTCTTTTAGAGCTGCTACTTCCAATAAAAGCTGAAAAAAATACAAATAAATATACAATAAACACTAAAATGGCCCATAGGACGGTTGATGTTAAAATAAGAAACCTTTTAAAGCCCCAAGTTCAATATCAATTGCTGAATATACGAGACATTTCATCAGGCCGTCTATCTTGGGTTGAATAACCGCTCAGATCCAACTGCAGCCGCCAATTTTTTGTTGATCGCTCATTTAGCGAAAACCCCAAAACCTCAATTTTGTATTTAGTCCCATATCTCTCAAGACTGATATGCTTAGTCAGTGGTCTAGACCTTGTTGATCGAACTAGAGAAGACCATTTACGGCAAGTTACTGAATGATCACCTGTTGCAGCTCAGCCCTTGGGCAATGGTCCCCCCTCAAATCACGATCATGAGAGGTCACACTACACCATAAATACATGGTGGATTCGTGGAATGACATCTACGATCTCGCTACTCTCAAAGCCGTGGCTGGAAGAAGTCAATTAATTCATGGACATGTGGGCCAAAGCCTTGATCTCCTGTATGAAGCCGCGAGGGCCGAAGTTTTGTGCTGCGGGTAAACCTTAAATGGATCTCTCTCACGCTGTACGGGCTTTTCATGGGGTTCTGTATAGACTTAAGCTGTAGTACACACTAGCAAGACCGTACGTGGGGCCAAATCCAATGCATCTTTAGCTTCACTGCGACGGAATAGGCAGAAAGGTTGGATAGATTACCGACTATCCAAAGTGCTCGAACTCTATCTAACTCAGAGCATGAAATCGGGGATCTACCCTACATCTCACCGCTCATATTATTAGTATCGTAAAGAACAATAAATCAGCCTTGTATAAAAGCATTCAGAAACCATCAGAGGCATGCAAATTGGAATCATAAGCATCATAAATATTAACTCCAACTTCAATGAATTTGAGATGAGGCTCTCCCACATAGTTTTTCATTAACGAAGACTCAATAGAATTCAGAATTCAGTCGATAGACTCTCCGTGGTTCACATGCGAAATTCAGGTCAACGCCGCCGACGTGTCAAAGCTCTCCTCTGGTGTCCCTACTCCTCAGAAATTGCAGGACTGGTATATACCCCGATGGAGAGCGTGGGCTAGCTGTGACGTCTATTATGAAAGTAATTCCTCGCCAATAATCTCCCATTATTTTCAATTCCTGACCCAGAGTGTTCATGGACTTCGATATGTTTTAGAGTAGTATTCGTAGATGTAGCATTAGTGAAGAGAAACTTGCTTTGACAGTGTTGGCATCTCAGGGCAGAATTGTTGCAGAGATGGTTGTTCTTCCCGAATGTGTCATGAGTATCTTCGGAATCAAAATTCTCGGAGAGTTTCCTCTTCTCAATCAGTGGATATCGATAATTATCCCACTCCAATCGTTGGCCTCTATTAAGGCCGATCACGGTGTGGAGGGAGTGACCGTCTCCTATTAGGTCTCGGAGTCACTATCACAGTCGCTGTTTTGTGTTCTCTGCCTTTTGACAGACACTCATGATAGTGCCATCCATACCATAGTAGCTGTTTTTCTTGTGATGAATCAATGACTTTAGTCTTCAAGGCACTGAAGTGCAGGAACTCCATGTAACCTCAGGCCGTATCGAATCTCCCTGCTTTCACTTTGTGCATTTCTTCGTTTATGTAAGGGTAAAGAAGTGTAGTTAGACTCCAATGATTGATTGTTTATTATAGGAATAGAGCGATTATACAGTAGTGGCTAAGGGGTGTTCTTATATCCCAGATTTGGGTGTCCGAGAGACACTAAGCTCCGATAGGTCCTTCGGCCCTCACAGTTTAACAGATTTAATGATATGTATCTAGAAATTCCCTACAGCTATCTGAACGCACAGAACGCCCATGAATACACACTCCAATCAATTACCTTTCAGTTAGTTCGCTCGGACTCAGGATTGATGTCCAAAACGTTCATGTCCAAAACGTTGAACAGCCCATCTTCCTTTATCAGCAATGCGATCCAATGAGTGTAAGGTTCGATTAGTAAATCCTTTAGCCTTTTGTGATTCACGAATCGTTGTATATTATAGTTACTGTCAAGCAGGGTCTTTAGTGTTGCTTATATACCTTAGGGAATGGGTGTTTATGGACACCCGACTCGTGGTATGGGCTGACGTATCTGTATGGTGTTGGCACCAGCTCGTGAAACTGGCTGACGTAACCGTCTGGCCCTGACAATGAGGATAATATTTCATTCATTTTATATTCAGCAGGATATACACCACTGATATATGAGTATTTATGGACATAACCTCTAAATAGGTTGAAAAATCTCAATGAAAGGAAGAAGTTCTTCCATGCGTGTAGTTCATTGATGCTGATTGGATACTCTACGTCATAATCTTGAAGTGGCAGATCTCGTTGCAACATGTCTAAAGCGAGATTAACTGGGAATTGAGTGAGGACAAGGCTTATGAAAAGAGTCCATTATTCCCTCCAACGTTGAAATCTTTGATTCATTAAACTTCATTTTCAGAGACCTTGGACCTTTGATCAAACGAGGACAAAAATAAATAGGAAAGTTCTAATGGAACATCACCTGTTGTTGGTTTCGGTCAATAATCTATCTTTGCTATAGCTTACATAGTATATAGTTATGATTTCTCTCTTTCATGTAATTTATATAGACCTAAGATCCTTGGGCCTGATCTTCGTTTAAGTGGTACCGGACATATGCCTAAAACAGGCACTTAACCGATTAGAGTGTATAAAGCGGATCCCACCAGCCAATTCCTGATCACTCTTTGCATATATGCCTACACTATTCTATCGACTAATGTCTCAACCATTCTTGGGAATCCTTCAGGTTGCAACTACCTTCTATAGGCCTATTGGTGACGTTGGTAATTTGAACACCTGGGCCATCCCTGTGAAGATCAGAGTCGTTACTGAAACGGTTAATGACGATATTATTAAAGAGTCTTCTAATTACAAAGATAGCTTTGTTGAGGCATGGGTAAAGGCAGCTTTGGAACTTGTTGACCAAGGTGCTGTTGCCATCATCACATTCTGAGGCTTTTTGGCAACAATGCACTCATTGCTTCAAGCAAGGATCTTCATTCCTGTGGGAACTTCATCGTTGATCCAAATCCCTTTGGCACAGAGCGTTATTGGGAATAATAAGGGACTTGGTATCATCACTTTCGATGCCGATTACGTGGTGGATGCGCATTTGAAAGCGGTCAGTGTCAATTACAATGTCCCCATAGTTGGCGTTAAGAAAGGAGGAATTTTTTAAAGGTTTTGAGAGAAGGCCTGAAATATGACTTCTTTGCCATCGAATCAGAGGTTGTTACCGCTGCTGAGAAGTTACTCAAGGAAAATCCGGCCGTCGGTGGTATCATCTTGGAGTGCACTAACACCCCACCCTTCAAGAGGGCAATATATGACAAGTTAGGTTTGCCGACCGGGGAAATCATCACTTTGGGTAACAATCTCTATGAAGCCTCATGAGTCATAGGGATGGTCATCGAATAAAAAATTTGTATTCGACATTCGATTCGAATATTCGTTCGAATAATTTCCTTTTTTGGCATTTTATAGTATTTTGAGAGGTCTCCAGAGGTTTATAAAAATATACACTACCATAACAGATACTTAGCTATCCAATGATGCTATTCTCATAACCGTAGAACTTATTTTGATAGCAGGAGCTGAGGTTATTTCCATTTTATGCCATTGTAAATTACGGAAAAAACCTAGTCTTAGTTGAAAAGTTATTTGGGACCGGGGGATTTCTACCTAGCACTCGCTACTCTGGAGACTGATCGGTTGACACTAAACAGTGAATTCTGGAGCAAGAATTGCTGTCGACAATCGGGACAGCGGAGAACTCATTCTGCAACTAAGATTCGAGAGCTCTTGAGAATACCGATGAGAGGTTTTTATCGTCATCCCAATCATCATCTGAACCAGAAGCATCCATACTTAGTACTTCGTCTTCCTTGTATGACCGCGACGCGTTAAATTTCCGACGCGCCTAATGTGATCTAAAGCTCCTATATCAACAACATTTCAAATGCAACTGGTTCATGTATAGTACCAATCTGTAATTATACATACTGATAATATATAATAATAATAATAATATATATAGGTACCTTAACAAGGAAAATAGCCCTAATTTAGTGGAGTCATTGAGTCATGAGTCATGAGTCATTGACGCAGAGATACTGACGTTTATAGGAACCAGAGATTTATAGACTTTTAAACCTTGATTTCTAGTACATACATATGCTCTGTGCAGACTTGACATTTGACAGCTACGCGATGAGCTCAGGCGTGGGGGTCAATGCCCCCACGTACCCTACTTTGTACGCTTGACTGCCTCAGGCCCTCTATCGGTTAGTGTTAAGCGCACAGCAGGCACGCGACCACTAACCGATGGAGATTGAGCTCATCGCTGATCAAACAATTAATACCCGGACCATGAACCATGCAGTTGCCCTATCAAGGATTCTCATACCACATTAATAAAATCGTACACATATATTTCGCGCAAAATGGGCCGCTACTTTAGGTCTTGCATTAGGTTATCAAATGCTACAGGTTGGCCTCGGTCTGTGGAAGTTTTGTTCTCAGCCAGTATGCTTATATGATATTCCAATATAACAACTGACATCAGTGGTCTCAGGAGACAGCGCTTCTGAAACTGTCAGCAACAAGATCAAAGTTATTTATGCTGCATGCAACAACGGCAACAATATCAAGGTTGGAAAGCTATCAAGAGAACGACTGAGTAAGGTTATATCAAGAGAGAAGATATCTTTGCCACCACCAAATTGTGGAACAACTAATACGCCACAGAGAAGGCCTTGCACCTGGCTGAGCTCCGAATTAAAAAAAAAGTTTGGGTTGTATAGATTTTTACTTGATCCATTCCCAGCCGCGTTGGAGTACGTTGACACATTCCAGATTGAGTTTCCACCTTGGCGGACCGATAAGAAGAGAACCATTATTGAGGTCGCTAGGCACCCAACACATGATCCTTAGAAAGATGTGGAAAATGTCATTGCCCTTGGTTAATGAATTTGAAATCAAGAGCAGACAGTGAATGATGTTTGAATGGAAAACTGTTCATAAATCTCTACCAACACCAATAACAAGCAACAGAACAGCGCAGGCAATGCTTTTGATAGAGCCTTCAAGACCTTTACATTCAAGAGTATCCAGACATGATCTTGACAGCAAAAATGTTCTCTCGGTTGTTCTTCTTGGTATCGATCTTGTAGGTGGAAACTTCTTGAAGAATGGCCTTTTCAAAGTTCAGCCTCTTTTTACTGACATCAGTGATGACGATTGGAGAAAAATTGGAGGAGCTGACAAGCAATAAATTCACCATCCCGATTGGGCCTACACCAGCGAGCTGCGATGGCCACACCTTTATCCAATTGTAGATCCACATTTCTGACACCGTGACGTGCCACTGACACTGGTTGGACGTTGGACGACGGCACGCTCGGCATAGGAGGACATGTTTTCAAAGAGGTTGAATACAGATCTAGAGTTGTGGCCGATTTATCTCTGCACAGAGCCCTACATAAGCGTAAACACTGATTAATGAGACATCATACGAACAAGTTATAATCATCTTGCCAAAAAAAATGGTCAATCAAGAGAGAAGATGAGATATGAAGAATCGGTTGAAGAAGACCTCTACAGCCTTCGCCTATTAGGGAAAGCTAACCCTGAGTTGATGGTCATGATGAAAAGCAATGCACCGCATGACACAAATATAGATATAAATTCGTCTCTTACAGTTGAAGTTGATACAGCTTTGCAATCACGCATAATTTATCGCGTGATTCCATGCCTGGTCTCCTATGTGTTCATCATTTCACTCACCTCTACAAACTGCGGGTTTGATAGCTCCATTTTGAACGCTCTCCAGTCCTTGGACTACTAGCAGAACTAGATGTGCTACCTGACAGGTTAAGAACTGGGCACCCTGGCGGATGGTACAATCTTTGATGCCTTAGTTTTCTGCTTCTTCGCATATTATCTCTCTGACAGATTCGATAGGGAGCCCGCCATCGATGCTGGACAACTTTCCACTCCGCCTTGGAGGTATGGTTTCTTCACTAGCCGTTCTGCTAGTTGGTGTCGGATACGGTACCGCAACAATGTATTCTCCATCTTGACTTGTGAGATAATAGATTGCCTACCCAACTCATAAAGAGGAGCTCTTTTGTTTGTAAGCTCCTGGAGAATCCCATCCTATTTGCTAGGAGTTTCCCCAATAGCCCAGATCATCTTCCTCTACTGAATCCCAGATTCTCCACGTTTCCTCGTTACTAACAGTCTGATCGACCAGGCCGAGGAGATTCTCTTCCATTCACACACAGGTAATGCCATTGATTCAAGAGTCATGGAGTTTGTTCAGTTCCACCTAAAGAACATTATGTTAACAGTTATGTAACCTGAGCAAATGGGTTTGGACCTTGGTGGACAAGGTCTGGAGATTTTTTCCTACTCTTTGTCTATGTTTATGCTAGTTGAGAATTGGCCGGAAGAGACGAGACAGCATCATGGATCTCCAAAAAAGTCATCACAGATAGCCAATCCTCGACCATCAGCTCTAAACTCTTATGGGGATAAATCATAATGATCATTGATGAATCAGAATAGTGAATTACAGTGCAATACTGTGTAAAGTTAAGCTTTGTGCCGAACAGCTGCCCTTATGGGCCTTCCCAACCTAGGCGCATGCTCTTTTTTTATTTTACCCCAGATTTCTTCCATGTTTCAGGCGCACAGCCAGCCTGTGTCGTGTATCCTCGTGAAATTTTTGACGTTCGCGATTAGTTTAAACCACATAAGCCGGTATTTAGTCTTTGAAAGAAGGAGAAAACATAGGATGGCCACTGAGTCCCTCAAGAGAAGGCATGAAGACCTGTACTTGGACACAATCAACAGGAAGAAGCTGGACTTTGATTTTGAGAAGGTGTGCAGTGTGACGCTGTCAAATGTAAACATCTACGGTTGTCTGACCTGTGGTGACTACTTCCAAGGCAGAGGACATTCTTCGCCTGCTTATTACCACTCATTGGATGATGATCATCACCTCTTTGTCAATTTCAATACCCTGAAAGTATACATCCTTCCAGAGGGTCAAAATTTGCAGGATGATTCCCTAAATGATATCAAGTATGCCATCGCACCAACATATGTTCCAGATCAACTGAGATCGCTAGCTCATGCGCAGGTGAAGGACCTCTTAGGGAACCAGTATAAACCAGGATATATCGGTTTGAATAACATCAAGAACAATACATACTCCAATGTCGTTTTGCATGCCATATGTCACTGCAAATTGGTTCGTGATTGGGTCCTGTTGAGCAACTTGGATTCTAAAGATGAATTGAACAAGAGATTCACCCTCTTTATGCGGAAACTATGGTCTCCTAAGCTATTCAAGAATCATATCTCACCTCATGAACTACTGCAACATATCGGCGTCATCTCAAATAAGCTATACACGATAAATGAGCCCAAAGATCCAAAATCTTTCATGGTGTGGCTGTTGAACAGCTTAAAGAAGAGCTTCACCACCACGACCACCGACAAAGGCTCAATCTTTACCAAAGCATTCCAAGGGAAGTTACAAATCACTACACAGGGGCTCAGGAATGATGATGGTGTTCAGTACACTGGAGACATCAAGAAATCCATAACCAAGTTCTGGATCTTAACGTTGGAACTACCACCAACCTCCCTGTTCAAAGATGGATTCGGGATTCAGCAGATCCCACAGATAAAATTGGAGAGACTATTAGAGAAATATGATGGAACCACGGAGACAGTCCAATCGAACGAAATAAGAAAATTTCAGATCATGAAGTTTCCGCCTTACTTGATCCTCCATTTCAATAGATTCAAAGATCTCAATTTGGATTTGGACCTGACTGTTAAGGATAGAAATCAGACTTTGGTAGAGTTCTCCTTGGAAATATCATTCGGTGATGTCAGATACAGACTCATAGCTAATGTGGTACACGAAGCGATTCAATCTGATAACTTAGATCAGGATGATAAAAGCGATTGGAAAATCCAGCTACGTAGCGGTGAAGAATGGTTCGAGATAAGGGACCTAGAGGTCGAAACGAAGGAAAAGGAGTTGCTGTTCCTAGGTGAGGCCTACATCCAAGTATGGGAACGTATTAAATAGATATTACAATGGGAACGACGACGAACACAAATGACCCAACAATGACTAGTGGTTTATTTGATAGCTATAGAATCCACCGCACCAGTAAGAACACTAACCACATTCTCCTCTATCAAATCCTCAGCCGTCTGTAACAGATGCTTCTTTGGGTCCTGTTTACCGACAAATCTCGTCTTTAGTTGTTCTTCCGTTAATTCTTTCTCTTCCTCAACTCTCTTAACGTATTGTTCTGCAATCTTAACCATCGTAGAAGCAGCCTCTGCGTTATGTTTCTCCTTATGCTCATAATCTTGCAGTGCCAATCCGGACTGCCACTCTTTCTTGTTTAGGTTTAATAACATGTTTGTCTCCAATGGGGTCTTTCTATAGTCAATGTTCAAAGAATAATAATGACGGTTCAAGCCATGGATCAACGCCTGGATAGAAGGCTTGTTCAAATGCCCCACGTTCGACGTGGTTTGTCTAGCCTCCATACCCATCATCAAAGTGCCTGAGTTGATCAGTCTGAAGGCGTCAATGACAACCTTACCCTTGACGGACTGTATTGGATCAATCACAACAGCAACCGCTCTTGGATTCAACTGTTCAAAAGATTGCTGGGTGTTGATATCCACGCTGGACAACCAACATCCAAACCCAGGGTGGGAATGGTACCAACCAACAACCATCTGATCTCTGCCGGTCTGTCTCAACATATCCATCATTCTCGTCTGAAAGACATCATCCACCGCTTCGACAGAGACTCCGGTACCACTCTGAGGCATCGCAAAAACATCAATCACATGGACCGTGTACTCGTCGACAAACTCACCGAGCATGAGCCCCATCACCTCCATTGGAACACCAGCACGACCATGTTTAAGCATCTTCAGAAGCGCTAGTGAAGAGATGTACACCGTCTCTTTGTTATCAATCACCGGCCCGTCAGAGGGTGGCGCACCGCCCAGTCCACCAGTCTGGCCTAGAAGTCTTTGAAGTCTTTGCATGTTGTTGTTTCCCGTTCAAATTGACGTGTGGAAGAGGTCCAGTTATTGTTATTGTTATTGTTATTGTTGTTGTTGTCGTGCTGTGTTGTATTGTGTGGATAAGTGGCGAAACTAAGAAATCCTTGCTGGGCGGACATTGGCTTATGTAAGCAACCAATATTTGTGTGTGTGTGTAGTACATTGAGTGTATGGTACATGGTATACGGTATATGGGTTCTGGCAAGGACGGTTGTTCAGTCAACAAAGGGATGTGTACATGCATTGCTACTTATAAGGGATGGCTACAGCTGTGGTCTTGACTCGTTCACAGCTCTTCGGTGGACTGTTCAAGCCTGTCTACAAAACCACATAAACCACACAAACTGAACTGAGTTGTCTCGCTGTTCCTGGCTGGTCAAGCAAAAAAAACAACAAAAAAACCAAAAAAAACCGGGGCGGTGAATCTCTGTGGAAAACTGTCCAGCAAACGAAACAAAAACAAACACACAACAACAAAAACACCAAAAAGTGAGCCAAGACGCGAACAGGAGCCGTTTGTCATAAAGACTGATCTGACATAACTTGGACTGCTGCTTGACCCAATTGACCATCTTTGAGCTGGACTGCCTTGCTGATTCGCCCGCTAAAAGGAGAAGAAGAGCGCTGGTTGTTTTACACACACGCCACCCCTGTCGTCCACAACTTCATCAGACATTGAAAAATACAGCAAAGAACACCCACACCCACACCCACACCCATACACGCAGAGCCCGGAAACTGAGAATATAAGTAACATCCACAATGGTCGGAAAGTTTGATCCTAATCTCGACCCATTCACACTTAAACCTGGCACAAAGATGTTTGCCAAGTACACTGGCTCTCCAGACTGGCCATGTGTGTTGTTCTCAGTGCATCATCTAACAGACAAGATCCGCAAGTCGCTGAAGATCAAGGACATTACGAAGATAAAGAAAGTCCCCATCTTCTTCCTTGGAGACCGCTCCTTTGGCCTCGTCAGCCCAAGCCATATCCGTTACGCTGCAAAGGATGATTTGGATTTGAGAGATGACACCGCTGGTTTCAACGAGGGTATTGAAGAGTACAAGGAGTACAAGTATCCAGATGGGTATATCCAGTTGCTCATAGATGATGGAATCATTGACAGAGAAGAGCAGTTTATCGCAACGAAAACCCTATTGGAGAAACCTGACGGGAACCAAGTGTCCGAGTCAAAGAAGAAGGCTGCGAATAAGAGGGCTTCAGTTTCTGCAAAGGATGAAGCAGCCACAGCTCTAGCGAAACCGACAAATGGCCGTAAGAAGAGAAAGACTTCCATTGTGGAAGCCAAGAAAGAAGATGATCCTGAAATCCTCAAGGAAAAGGCTCACGAATTCCGTTATAGGTTACAAAAGGGCCTGGTACAGAGAGGTACACCACCAGACGAATCTGACATGGAGGCATGCTCTGATGTGATGACTGAACTAGAGAAATTCTCTCCGAAGATGACATTGGAGTTATTAAAACATTCGAAATTGCATAAAGTTCTCAGGGCTATCATCAAAATTGACTATTTGGATAGGCCAGAGGACTATAGATTCCATACCAGAGCTGAAGAGCTACTCTTGCAATGGGAGAAACTCATTTTGAGTATCAAGAATGAAAAAGTTCGTGACTCGCCAAATACTTCAGTGTTGGATACCCCGGATGCTTCACACATCAAGGAGGAGAACGGTCAAGAGAATACTACCAGCGGGGAGACCGAAGAGAATATCGAAGCTGCGAAGACGTCTGAACCAGATGGTGAGTCTGCACAACCTACAGGGGAGGTTAAAGACGATGCTGTGAAGGAGCAGTCCGACTCAGATGAAGCTTCCAAAGCGGAGTCCAAGGGTGATGGTGGATCTAACGAGTCTAATGGCGAGTCTAATGGTGACTCTAACAAGTCTAATGGAGAATCCAAGGAATCTAAAGGTGAGGATGCCAAAGAGGGTACCACTTCATAAAAAAAAATAGAGGATTGGTCTGTCCTACAGAAAGAAAGAAAGGGGATTCCACTGGTGGATCCTCCTATTGTACTATATACATATCTACTTGCAAAATGGAGCTATCCTAATAATGACTTTTATTGATCTGTGATGTATGTATGTGTGTTTCTATCTGAACCCGCCATTCAACAACTGTTGAAGCATCATCCCATTTGGCGATGACAATACTTGATCTGGCAATTTCAGTATCCTTTCTTCCAATTCGCTCCCATTGAGGAACTGAAGCAACTCGTGTGTGAAATGGTTGCAATTATTGTGGAAGAGATCGTAGCTTCCAAACTTGAATCTATCTTCTTTCAACTCCGACAAGTACTCATCAAGGACAGCATCAGGTATATACGTGTCACCCAGCTCCAACACTTCCATCGGTAACCCAAATCTTGTCCTTCCTGCAAGGGATATCGTTGCGCCTTCTCGGTCAAAGTAGTACTCTTTACCATTCATCACGATTGAGGTATGGTATATGGCATCCAGATCGAATCCAACAACGGCCCTCGCGTACACCTTAGCCAGCCCGTGTGAGATGTCATACACGTAGACCTGGACCTTCACAGCCTGATCATCTTCTTCGCTCATCTTTCGTTGTTATTGTTGTGGTTGTTGTGCTTTGTTTTTAAACTCTCGATGGCAATGGTGTTGGTGTTATATCTTAGCCTTTTGAATGTGGCAAAAAATTGTGGCAAACTCCTACAGCGACTGCGGCCTCCACATGCAAATGCAAACTGTTCCGCAAGATCTACTACTATCCACAAAAACAATCAATACATTTGCATTTTAGATACGCTACTAAAGTTGAATGGTAATGTCTGAATAAGAACCAAGATGGTGATCACGATGATGATCGATCAGTGAAGAGGAAAGGAGCAGGGCTGCATATGCAGACAAAGGGAGTGAAGCCCTGCGCTCTCTCTCTCTCTCTTTCTCTCTATGGA
The DNA here is from genome assembly GCA_003708225.3 of Williopsis suaveolens. Lineage (NCBI taxonomy): Eukaryota > Fungi > Ascomycota > Saccharomycetes > Phaffomycetales > Wickerhamomycetaceae > Williopsis > Williopsis suaveolens. Next base: position 14,987 of record PPNS03000093.1, read on the forward strand.
AGGTTGAGCGCTACTCGAAGAGTTGGAATTCTCATGGGGAAGAAGAGGAAGAAGAGGTAGAGTGCTCTTCATCTAGAGAGTTGTCATTTCTTGGTGAATTCTGATTATCGCCTGAGCTTGATGTCAGTTCACTCGATGTCAGTTCGTGTGTGCCTCCTTCTCCTGTATTGGGCTCCAACGTCAGGTGTAACCTTCTCCCATGCTGGACCATGGCTTGATAAACTCCATCCGATCTTCTCTCAACTGTCATCACGGCAAGGAACACGGTGATTCCGTTTCTCTCTCGTAGGTAGTGGCAATAGATAAACACTTGCATCAGTCAACCCGGGTCAGCATCAAGAGAATGGGTGTTGATATGGCCTGTAGAGAAATCTGGAAACCCGCTTCGCACCTATCTTCTGTTGTAGGGATAAAAGGCATAGGAGTATCTCTGCAAATTTTCTGAATTTTCCATCGTTGTCCATGAGCACAGCGTCACTTGGTCAATCATGGTACAGTTGTTGTTAACGTGCACGACCTTCTTACCAGGCGACCTTCCGACTCCAGCCCATTACAAACCGTCGGGTGCTTAGACTGGAACATCAACTACGTGTAGTATGTAAACAGTAATACATATGGACCCTGCGATCTATCTACACCTCAGTACGGTGTACCTCACAGTCATACATCATCATGATTCATTGCGCATTTGGCAAAGTGATTGGGATTTTGATGATGTGTTTCATTTATGCTTCCAGCAGACCATTTTGAAACGCATCGTAAAACCAAAAGTCCCAAAAGTCTGGCACCCTACACGCATTTTCAGACCCCATTCGGAGGCTCAGAGGCTCGGCGGGACTTTTGTGTTTCTGATCCCTAATCGGATATCCTGATTAGGTTGATTTTGTCCTCGGAAATGGCCTAAATTTCTTGCATGGGGCTGTTATTTTGTATACCGATGCAAATTGCCCTACCGGCAGCGATCTTACAGGTGTTTCATAGTTCTCAAAGCTACGTCGACCAAAGGGTGGCCCAAGAAGAGAACCTCTGTGGGCTGTTCTTCTTGTTATCATCACCGTATTCCATTCCGCATCACACTTATCGCGCCTACTTCTTCCACACTTTCACCTCAGATACTTTTTTTTTGTTTGCCCCTCCGTATCTGATCGTTTTTAGCAAGCGACCAAAAAGTCAAGACAATCGGAGGGTAAATCACCACAGCAATTGTTTCAAAAGAAAAGAGCTTGGCCAAGGAATAATTCCGTGCTGTGATCTCTCCACTGCAACAGGGAAGCTATTGACCCATTTTCCGTACCCTATCTACGTTCGGCTGTGCCATTACTTTGTTCTAATATTGTTCCCACCACCCCACGCCCAGAGGACTTTCCCATATTGAGCCATGTCCATGAATAATACCTCTTCCCCTACATCGCAGCCATCGTCGATCCTGTTCTTCATCGCCGTCGCAATAGGTGTTGTAATCGCCATGGTGTTCATCTTCTTTTCGCTACGATACTACGTTCGTACCAAACTGGGGATCTATGCGACCGCAAGGTTATCAGCTTCACCGAACCAAGGAGGTCTGATACTGGTAAATAGCGACTTGCCACTGCAGCCCTTCTCGATGCATAACCATGATTTGTATCACCACATCCAGTCCCAGAGGAGAAGACGCAGGCGTTATCTCAAAAAGAGAAGGTTGACGGAGGAGGAAGTCAACCATCTTTTCCCAATAAGAACTTATCAGGACTGGTTGGACGGAGGCGCCGAGAGAGATATTCACACCAGAGACATTGCTGAGCAATTGAAAGAAGAACATGATGAAGCTCTGGCGGCTGATCAACAGGATGAAACCCGTGAAGGTACACCAGATCAAGCTATTGAAACCAACCAAACCAATACCAATGAAGGCAATGATGGTACTCACGATGAAACAACACTCGCGCAAGGGGTAAATGACACTCCGAATTCCTCTGATGAACGGCAGGAAGTGGATTTGGGCAACCCATTCCATGAGATCCATTTTGACTCTGGGTCCTGTGCCATCTGCATCGATACTTTTGAGCCGCAAGACCAAGTCCGTGGCTTGATCTGTGGCCATGTCTTCCATCAAGAATGTCTTGATCCATGGCTCATCAAGAGAAAAGCTTGTTGCCCTATGTGTAAGCGTGATTACTATCTCAAGAACAATGAAGAGGATGAGGAGAGTGAGAATGCAGATGCACAAGATAATGAGTCGCTTGCGTTTCCTGAACTACAGTACAGAACACTCCCTGAAAGAGTTCAAGATATCCTTCAGAGAAATCCAGAGCTCGAAGAGGTTGCAAAGGATAGTATTAAGCACTACTTGGGATGGAAATGGAGAATCTTTTGGATGTTGATGGGTATCTCGAGGCAGGATCTGGTTAACTGTGCCGTCATCAGTGAGGATGAGAGACTCAGAGGAGATGCTACGAATACTGCATCACAAGAAGCGAGTGGAGATGCAGACACTAATGAACAGCCTCGTGATGTTGAAGCTGAGAGGGAGAGAGTCGAGCGCATGGTTTAACGTTTGACGCATTGTTCCTTCCGTTTTTATGCCCTGATGAATATTCTTTCTTGTTTGCCATTTGGCACATTGTAGCCGTGCTATATAGTATATATTATGTATGCACCTTTTGGAACAATTAAATCCGGCATAGCGCCGCCACACTCATGCCCGCTACTTTAGTGTTTGTCATGTTGCCCGCGCACAAAGACCTAACGATGCGGGCCCCTACCGCGTGTTAAGGCATTCGGTTGACACAACACTGAACATGGAGGTTTTGAACAGTTGTCCGGCTCTGTTTGTATTCGTTTCTTTGGCTCGAAAAGGGCAGTTTGGCATTGGTTTTTATTACCCCCTGGTGGTTCTTGTCATAATGAACCCTTCTCTCGCTATTGACCTGGTACACAGGTACTTTACACGTGTACGCGCACCAAAGGGCAGCACTCTCAAGATTGGACTGATAGCGGTGTTGACTTTAGTTATTATTTTGCAATTGCTCAGCGGGTCTTCATCCAAGAGCGACCATGTCGTCGTTTTGAAGCCAGAAAATGAACTGAGCGACCACTATGAAAACGTGTTAACCGACTTTGACTCTCTCAGTTTGAACGAACGTTGTGTCAAATTCTTCGCCGGCTTGCTGGAGAAACCAGAGACATTTGACTTCGGCCGTGAATTCAAAGTGGCTCCAAGCTTTGATATGTTTATGAAATCGAACAATCAGGAAGATCCGCCACCAGATGCTGCTACCTTAGATATCTGGAAACAAAAGTATAATTCTCAATATGCCCAAGCCAAAGCTGTGGAAGAGAAATTTACCAAATTCATCTCAAACACGCGTGTCTACGGTAAATGTTTCATTGAAAACAACATTTTTGCTAAAGAGAATATGTTCTGGAGTGACTCTTCCGAACAAGATGAGTCTCAGAAGGTCCATCTCTCGAATCAATTTGGTGTCAAATTCTTCCCATGGAGTCCTCAAATCAAACCTGTCTTCAAGAGATTTGGCCTGAAGACTGTGGATATGGGCATTCCACAAGTGAGTGACTCGTATACGCAACCAACTGAAGGTAGAGCCTCGTTCTTTCACAAGTTCAGAAGCTCGCTAAATGGGAAAGGTATCGTCATTCCAGTCCAAACTAAAAAGGACTATGAGTACACTTTACATCTGATCAAGCTCCTGAGATTCCTAAATGTCAATTTGCCTATCCAAATCGTTCACAAAGGCCTCTTAAACTCAGAACAAGAGATATCACTGTATCATGCTCTTACCAATGATGTCAATGAAAGCAGCTTGTTCATGGATGAAATTCTGGAATCCTTACCTGTCGGTTATAATTCTGAGTTCCCACCAATTGAAGACGCTTGGATCGTCAACATCGCCTTGGTATTTGATGATAACTACACGAGAGATATGAAACCTGCCACTTTTAAGACCGCCTCTCTCTTGTTTTCATCTTTCGAGGAAGTGATCTTGTTAGATCCTTTGACTGTACCAGTGAGAAGACTTTTCGAACTTTTTGATACCATTGGCTACAAGAAAACTGGTTCTTACTACTTCCCAAACTATAGAATGAATGAACCATCATCTCCAAATGAAGTTGAATTCGTGAAAAACCTCTTCCCAACCAACGTGGATGAACACGTCTTTGGCGCAACAAATGTATTGGAGGAGCCACTCCAGGATTCCCGTCTCTTTGGTGATAACATGGCTTACTCTATCTCCACGGATGTCATCGCCTTGAATACCAAGACACACTTCCTCGGTCTCTTGTTGTCGCTTCATTTGCAATTTTCCAAGGTTGAATTCAAGACAAAAGACTTGAAGGATGATATGCCTTGGTTAGGGCCATTGATCGCTGGTACATCGCAACTTTATATCCATGAAGTTCCAGTTTCAGTCATTGGCGACTTCACTCTGGAGGAGAACAAATTCATCCAATCTGTCTCAGAGGAGATCTGTTCCATCCACCGTGCGTACTTGGATTCATTCGATGGCTCCGCACAACCTGTGCTGTTCATCACCAACGGTGTCTCTAATTGTAATGCTGATGTCAATTTGGAGAAAGAGACCAAACTGAGATTCTACAGCTCATTCAAGGATAAGGGGAAAGCTGTCCGCGATCGTACATTATTCAAGGCTGCCATTGTTCCAGGAAAGCAAGAAGTCACTTCAAGGAACAGTATTGGTGAGGTGGAAAGATTCATTACAAATGAGTACGGAATTTGTAATAGTGAATCATGGTGTGCCTATAACGTTCTGGGTGCTAGATATGAGCCAGAGTTCCAAGCACAAGTTGTGAAATTTGGTGATCAAGGCTTTCAATTGTTGGAACTCGTTTCCAAGGTCTGGGGATCAAAGGTCAGCCTGTGAGCTTATCTGTATTTGCTGGGTTTGTTGTGGTGTTGTGGTTGTTGTATTGATTAAAGTTGATTTGTCCCGTAAGTTGTTTCCTTGTAGAAGAGAGTTACAGTGCACTGACATCTTAAAATTGTCCCTCTGGGTCAGGGGCGCTGATGGGAAAAAATATATTTGGGTACCATATATCCTTGACGGCGAGAATTTACAAGTGTCAAGTCACAATTGTCAGTTAGAGCCTATTATTAAAGTTTATGAGCATTGGGCTCAGTGGCGGCCTATTCTCAAAGTCCACTTGTTGATGGGATGGTCTTTCTGGGGCCCCTTTCAGCCAGACCCCTCAGCCATTCAGGAACATTTGGGAGAGCAAAACCATCAGGTGATCACTTGTTTTTTTTCAAATTTAACGGACCAAGTACTATTACAATTTACTATCCCTTTTTCTTTAGGCTACGCAAATGTGACATGTACATATGCTTGATTGCCTGTTCATGCTGTAGGGAACGTGCGCCTCTTACACCTTGGCTATTGGCAGTCAAAGCAAACTGTAAAATTCAGAAAGTGATATATGAAAACAACTTGGATCATACTCTAAAACTTGTGAGTCTGGACTCTGTCACTCTGTGACTATTCATGCCAACCTCAAAGGTTCTCTGAAGACCAACTAAAGTTTAATGGGTTTGTATGTTCTATGCATGTTTACTTGTGTCATAGCATCTTCGGAGCTCTTCATGGTGGAGTGACAAGCTCGCGACCCAACGCTCTCTATCGCGTTAGTCATGAAGATCTACAGAGATGGCTTTTACACATCGATTACCGATGAAGTACTCCGCACATTGACTTTGAAGTTGGTCCTGAGGCGCGAACGCGTTGGAACTCAATTGGGAGATGATAAACGAATTTTTGAACTGTAAGGAGGTTATTAAGGAGTTTTGTGAAGTTTATATTAACCCGTAAGTCTTTGTGAAGAGCGATGTTGATGATTACTCTGAAAGTTTGAGTTTGTAAAAGAGAGATTGGAGATTATTAATATTCCTGGCAACAATTCGAAGGCCTTTTACGTAGGTAACTTCTGCTATGAGTAGCGAAATACCGATGAACTGTCTAGACAAATGCAAATGCTTTTTCGTATGATTTGCGTTGGATGACATACTGGAGACCTTAAAGGAAGAAGCAGATAAGGAGAATGGATTGGCTCATTATTCCGAGGCAGCAAAATATGTATTGAGATTGTTGAAGACGTATCTTGATATTGCAGACCGCTCTGATCTCATCTTCTCGATCCAGAGAACACAGTTACCATTTTGAAACAGAACTACAATCAGAAGCGTTTCGAGACAATATTGTTGAGTATTGAGAAATCGGCAACTAATCACATCCTGAATCATCAAAGACTAAAAGTACTACAATGCAGAGGGTGATGACTATCCAGGCCTTGTAAGCTCATTGGTCAAATTTGAGCCATTAGGTCCTGAAGGCTTCACCATGTCAAAGATGTCCAGGGTATCGATGGGAGATCAAACGTCGAATCGAAGGGAAATTCTGCTTTCGATATGTGGTCGTTAAACGTATTGATTACTGCCCAGCGTGATCTGGACCCCGACGAGGGTGAAATCCTGTGATGTAATAACAGTACATTTCATGAGGAAACTGCTGAGATTGAGGAAGAATGGGCAAGGCTTTTGATCTCAATGGTTCAGGGCAAAATCATGATGATTCGTCAACGTTCTGGAGATCAGCGAGAGTGAGCTTCCTTTGCCACCCAGTTTCATTACATCAATTCCAGTGTGGATCTACTGAGATTGAGCGTGTCTTCTCCACCACCGTAAGGTGTACCAACTGAGAAGGTATAGATTATCACCAGGCAGGATACATGATGTTATGATCTTGAAGAATATTTTGAGGTCCTCATCCTTTGAAGGGATAACAGGGGCTCTTAAGAAACATCAAGAGTATCTGGTCATCAATATAAGTAGGAAATTAGAGATTAGAATCAAATTATAGGAAGAGAAAATCCCTAGTAGCTCCAGCTCTTGAGTGTGAAAGATGTGTTCGGCTCCTGTAGGCGGTTCATTCGTGGCCTAACCCTCGATTAGGTAGCCCATCAATATTGCTCATCCGGAATATAAAAAGTCGGGACGAGTTAGTCATTTACCAAATTCTTGGACTACCTTCTAATTCTACTGATCAGATCAAATAGTTATTACCGTCAGACGTTCAGCATAGTGGAGGTTTTGGAGTCTTGACTTATGTACAAAGGCCAGACGCTCAATTTCGAATTTCATCGCAAATCCTTATCGAATTCTTCTCAGGCAGCCTTTACTGGACTTCCCGCAACAAACTTCAGGTGAATTCAGAACTTGATAGTCATTATGAATTCTGAGAGGATTCCATTATAACAGTATAGACTACGGTGCATAGTTATAAATCCATTACTGTCGGTTTTTCTATTGTTTCTACTTTAAGGGAAACGCAAGTGTCCAAACAAGAGCTCATCTTGAGAAGATGGCGGTCCCCTTAGACACAGATAGAGGCACCAAATCTAGAGGGGGGAGATTTAAAATATGGCTGAAAGAACTACCATTGGAGCTTCAGGTCCACTTGATGACGTTTCTGGACGTGGAAGCTCTTGAATTCTTTGTCACCTTATTAGATATAGACTTGGCTGGGGTTGTGCAGGATGTGCTGGATAATGGTGTCGAGACGAAGCACGAAAGGCAAACGGTAACACTGCGTCAATTTGATAATGGTGCAAGAAATTCCATGATAAATATTGTCTATATGGAGGGAGAATATATTTCTGAGTTGAATAGGACGATTGCGTTACACCAACCTTCACGGTCTATCAACCATATTGTCATCACATACTTTGATAACCTGCGTGAATATGAACTTCAGAACTATACCTTTTTAGGAGAATTCATTCGATCAATGAATCAAAGGACAAGCATATTGATAAAAGATTCCAAATATGTGGGGCTGAAAGGCTTGGAATTTGATGTCTCAAGAATTTCCTTCAAAAATGTGAGAACATTGGAGTTCAGAGAGTGTACTTCTCGAGGAAAATCGCTCATGTGGTGTACTAATATTGACAAAATTCGGTTATGGGACTGTTCGGCTTTCATAGAAGACTCCATTGATTATGAGTGCCAATCAATTAATGACCTCATTGTGAACGAAAAACGGAAGTTGAGTTTGAAGAACAGGATAATCAATATTCCAAGGGTTGAGATTGGAACCCTGTCTGAAGCAAATAGCATTACCTTTAATTAGGGATGTAATCGAATAAAAAATATCCGCTTATTCGACTCGAATACATTCGGTTCGAATACGGATTTGAACTCCCTGATTTATTCGAAAAAAATAATGATGTATATCTCTTGATTTGGTA
>PPNS03000094.1:0-23022 GCA_003708225.3 Williopsis suaveolens
ACTAAGTGTAACATATGTATATATAATTTGCGGATGGATGGCCCTCTAGCCATCCGTTTGACATCCGCACCTGATTCTCGGATGCGGATGCGGATGTATTGGGCATCCGATTGCAGGTCTAACCTGAAGTCAATATCTTTAATCTTAGAAGAGCTCGGAATGAATTATGAATTATGAAATTTGAATTATGATACTATAACCTGTTTGGTTTTTTGATACGGTTGCGTTGAAAATAAATTATAATAAACTCGAAATACAGGAGGAGGCTTTAAAACCGATCCATTGGACATTCCAAGTCCGCTATGACATCTGTAGCTGTCTATATGTATTACGTAATATATCTATGGACATTGACCAGTGATAGTAACTAACATCTACAATTTCATCCTCATTTATATAAGTGTTTTCCATTGGAAAGAAAGTCAAAGTTGGGCGATGAGTTTTTCTGTGTCAATATGAACAATCCCTATAGTATAAACTTTAAAGAAGGCTGCTGTGTAGTATTTTTTGATGACGAGTTGGCTGATATCATCTTTGGTATTACGTAGCTTGTAAATGGGATGTAGAGGAGTAGGTTCTTGGATACTGGCATCATCGTTGCAACTGCGCCTATTCACTTGTCAGCCCCCAAGAACTCCTTAGGTTCTGATCATCAATGAACACTCAAGACTCATAATGGAGCGCCGGACTCTGAACTTCATTAGAAGAATCGAAGATAAAGGTGACTTCTTGTAAGAAGTGGACATCAAAGTCATTATTGTACAGGAATGTCAGGCGAATCATAGGACAGTTTTATTTTAGGAGTAACTACAGCTCTTCCACGACAAAGCCTTGATGCCATTGCTTGATGCTTGATGTCTTCAAGTGAGCAAAAAGTTGGCTTGGAAGATGGTCGCGGCGTTGCGGCTTATACTGGGTTATTATACGCCATGGCTACTCTTGTCGCAGCCTCAGAAGCATCGAGTGAAAACGCGTTTAGGTGCAAATTTCTGCGTGTCTCCCAGCAGACGCGCTCAGACTTGCACTCTTTAACCTGATGCGGCAGGGGGCACGAAAGATATTGAATGTGTATCTGTAGGAGGGAGACCAAGACCAAGAACGACAGGCGCGTAGATGATTTTGTGAGGATCTAAATAGAGGTTATAGCTTGTACGAATCATTTGGACGGTTACAGTAACACCTCTTAGACTAAAAAAAGCTCACCTCTGCCCCGACGTTACCACATTGGGTGAGCTTTCGTGCGCCAAAAACGCCCATAAATTTCCTAATCCGGCCGGAATGTTTACCTTTCCGAGGCTGTGCCGCATTTTGCGTCTTCCGAGACAACCTCCCAAAATTAGCCTCGCCCATCGAAACAAAAACAGGGATCTTTCCCCCTTCACCGCTTCTTTTCTCTCTCTTCTTGATCAACTACAAAAAAAACAATGTTGTTCAAGAACCTGGCCATCGCCGCTGCGTCCCTGGCTACTGTGTCTGCTGATGCTCTCCCAGCTATCGAGATTGTTGGTAACAAGTTCTTCTACTCCAACAACGGCTCCCAGTTCTACATGAAAGGTATTGCCTACCAACAGGACACTGCTAACGTCACTTCCGATGAGACTTTTGTCGACCCGCTTGCTGACGTTACTGCCTGTAAGAGAGACATTCCATACCTTTCTGCTGTAAACACCAATACGATTCGTGTTTATGCTTTGAACGAGTCCCAAGACCACACTGCTTGTATGCAGTTGCTTAATGATGCGGGCATCTACGTGATTGCTGATTTGTCCGAGCCAGGTTTGTCTATCAATAGAGATGACCCAACCTGGACCGTTGAGTTATACAACCGTTATACCAAGATCGTTGATGAGTTCCAAAACTACACCAACGTGCTCGGTTTCTTCGCGGGTAACGAAGTCACCAACGACTACACAAACACCGATGCCTCTCCATTCGTCAAGGCCGCTGTTAGAGACACAAAGGCTTACATCAAGGCTAAAGGTTACAGAGAGATCCCAGTCGGTTACTCCTCCAACGATGATGCTGATACCCGTGTCGCCCTTGCAGACTACTTTGCTTGTGGCTCGATTGACGAGAGAGCTGACTTTTATGGTATCAACATGTACGAATGGTGTGGTACTTCCACTTTCAAAAAATCTGGTTATGCTGACAGAACTGCGGAATTCCAGAACTTGACCATTCCAGTCTTCTTCTCTGAGTATGGTTGTAACGACGTTCAACCAAGAAAGTTCACCGAGGTTCAGGCCCTTTACGGCTCTAACATGACTGATGTCTGGTCCGGTGGTATCGTGTATATGTACTTTGAGGAGGCAAACAATTACGGTTTGGTGTCCATCTCCAACGGTAATGTCAAGACCTTGGATGACTACTCTTACTACTCTCAAGAAATTCACTCCATCTCTCCAAGCTCTTCTCATTCTTCCGATGTCACCGCCACTTCTGAGACTCTTGCTTGCCCAACTCAGTTCAAGTACTGGTCTGCTGCCACCAACCTTCCACCAACCCCAAATGACAGCTTGTGTTCCTGCATGGAGAACAGTTTGTCCTGTATCGTTGCCGATGATGTCGACTCATCAAATTACAGCGAGCTCTTCAGCTATGTCTGTGGTAAGATCGATTGTACTGGTGTCCAAGCCAACGGTACCACCGGTAAGTATGGTTCATACTCCTTCTGTTCAGCTAAACAACAGCTATCCTTCGTCTTGAACTTGTACTATGAAGCTCAAGGCGCCCACGCTCTCGCTTGTTCCTTTGACGGTTCTGCCACTTTGGCCGGTAAGTCCACCACTGCCACTGCCTGCTCCTCTGCTCTCAGTGCTGCTGGTAGCGATGGTCTTGGTACTGTCTCTGGTAGTATCTCTAAGGCTGCCACTTCCACCTCCACCGGCTCCAAATCCACCGGCTCCAAATCTGGCTCTTCATCCACTGGATCTGCTTCTGCCTCCTCCACCAAGTCCTCCTCTAGTGCCGGCGTTGTCGGAGTGCCAGCCTCTGAGAAGGTCTTTGCACTCGTGGTCGGCCTTGTTGCTATCTCTGGCTTTTCTGTCGCATTGATCTGAGATTAGGACAAGCGTGTGATTTTATAACGAATGTAAAAGAATTCTAGAGACTTTAAAAAAATGACGATAGCCGTAGACCTCTACCTATATTCGAACATTGCGCTTGTGGTTCTAGATTTGGCGTGAATCCACTGGTTGTGGTAAATGATGTAAAGGCACTGACAGCGGCCATAGAGACAGAGTTTAACGGTTGAGGAGCATTATTTGTGCTGATCTTGTCATCTTGATTTAGGTACACAAAAACACAGTCTCCTCTTAGCTTTGAAAGGCCTTTAGTCACTAGTTTTATCTTGTCTTATTTCTTTCTTCATATTTGTTTGATGCTGTACCTGCGTTGACATCACGTTTGACACAAAAGCATCAATATACTGCCCAACACGCACCGCGAATGAAACGAAAACAAGCTTTAGAGCCCAAACCTTCCTTTTTAAACCAACCTGGAATGTGCTTATTATAGAACCCTTTTCTTTGCTTTTTAAATACAACACAAGTTCCAGTTGAAACTGCTAAACATCAAAAGTCAATGAAAACAGAACAAAGTCATTCGTTATGAATTTATACCATCTCATCACAGTTGCTTTATCCAGCGTTGCATTCGCTAACCAGGACACCGGTGGTACCAATGCTAATATTCCCACTATCGAGGTTATCGGGAACAAGTTCTTCTACTCTAACAATGGATCTCAATTCTACATCAAAGGTATTGCGTATCAACAGGACACAGCCAATGCCTCTGCTGAGGTTACATTTGTCGATCCACTCTCTGATGCTGATGCCTGTAAGAGAGACTTGCCCTATCTCACTGAATTACATACGAACACTTTGAGAGTGTATGCAATCAACACTTCTGTCTCACATAAGGAATGTATGGATCTATTCGCCAATGCTGGTATCTACGTCATTGCTGATTTGTCGCAACCTTCTGAGTCTATCAATAGAGACTCTCCAGAGTGGAATTTGGAGTTGTACAATCGCTATACTGATGTTGTGGACGCCTTGTCTAACTACACAAACGTTTTAGGGTTCTTTGCTGGTAACGAAGTGACCAATAACAAGACCAATACAGCTGCTTCCGCCTTTGTCAAAGCAGCTGTCAGAGACACAAAGGCATATATCAGGGAACAGGGCTACAGAGATATTCCAGTTGGCTACTCTTCCAATGATGATGCTGAGACTCGTGTCGCCCTTGCTGACTTCTTTGCCTGCGGTGATGAGGATGTGAAAGTTGACTTCTATGGCATCAATATGTACGAATGGTGTGGTAACTCGACATTTCAGGGCTCTGGATACGCCGACAGAACTCAAGAGTTCAAGAACTTGAGTGTCCCAATCTTTTTCTCTGAATACGGTTGTAACGAGGTTCAACCACGTGAGTTCACTGAAGTTAGGGCGCTTTACGGACCTGATATGACTGATGTCTGGTCCGGTGGCATCGTATACATGTACTTTGAAGAAGAAAACAACTACGGTTTGGTGAGCGTTAGCGGCGATTCTGTTAAGACAATGGATGATTTTAACTACCTAAAATCTGAACTTGGTAATATTAATCCATCATCTGCTTCTTCCGGTGATGTTATCACTACGTCGCTGTCTTGCCCAGCGCAAGCTAGCACCTGGAAGGCTTCAACTGATCTCCCACAAACACCAGAGGAAGCTGTTTGCGACTGCTTGAAATCTTCATTGAAGTGTGTTGTCTCTTCTGCTGTTAAAGCGATTGATTATGGTGATTTGTATGGTGTCATCTGTGGTCTAATTGACTGTTCTGCAATCAGTGCAAATGGTACATCTGGCGTGTATGGCTCCTACTCCTACTGTAACGATGAAACCAAGTTGTCATTCTTGTTGAACAAGTACTACGAACAAAACGGTTCGCATGCCTCGGATTGCTCATTTAATGGCTCTGCCTCTTTGGAATCAGGTGCATCCACTGCTTCAAGCTGTTCCGCAGTGTTGTCTAATGCTTCTGCTTCTGCAGCTGGCTCTGGTTCTGCCTCTGGATCCAGGAGTTCATCAACTAGAAGCTCCTCTTCTAGCGGTACAGCCTCTGGATCTAGTACATCTACAGGGAAGAGCTCTGGTTCTACGCTGAAGCCAATCGGTTCATCCAATATGATATTCTTGATGACCATTGGTACCGCCTTCATTGTAGGACTTGTTGCAATTACCCTGGTATAGATACTACTGCAAAATATGTAAAAACAGACTCTCTATATCTCAAATGTAGATTGTATTTTAGCTGTTGGAGATCATGAAAATTTCGTTCAATGCCTTTGCGTCCATGGTGGCTGCTCTCTTCTGTCTGATCCATTTGGACCTCACGCTGAGTCTTGTGTTGACAGAAGGCGACTCTTCTCTAGCTTCATTTGGTTTTAGCATGCTTTCACGGGTCACTTCCTCTTTAGGTTTCTTCTTCCTGTCCTTTTTTTCTTTCTTTCCCCTTTTCTCTTTATCATCTGATTTACTCTTCTTTTCCTTCTTTTCCTTCTTACGTTCTTTTTTCTCTTTCTTTTGCTTCTTCTTCTCTTTTTTTTCCCTTTTGCTCTTTTTACTCATCTTCTCATCTTCAGAGCTTGTGGAAACAGGGTCATCCTCTTCTCTGCCTCTCTTCCCACCCATAAGTCGTCTTTTCTCAGTATCCCACGTGCTCTTTAGCGTATCACCTTTCACAAACTGCACACCAAGTTTACCATTGAGAATCTTTTCCTTTCTCTGGAGTTCTAACTCTTTACTGATCTCTTCTTCTTTACCGTTCAGTCTACCAAGAATTCTCTGAAATACATCGAGACCAGCACACTCACCACTATCAAACTCATCCTTCTTCACCTTCTTTGAAAGCTTTGCACCCAGTCCTACAGTATCGTCCTTGAGAGCCACTCTGACGTGTGTAGTTACAGCGTGCGTGACTTGACCCAAACCTGAGCCAGGCTTCCAGCCCATTTTCTCAAGATACTGATGGCCAAATCTGTCCGTATCATTTGCCCACTTGGTATTACGCGGGTCATACCCGAACCTCTGCTTCACTCTCTCACCGGCAAGTCCCATTTTCTGACCTCGCTGAGCCCGTTAAAGTTGATCCTGTCTTTTCTCAGAGTTTTTTTTTTTATCTGTCAAAATTTTCTGCGATGAGCTACAAAAAAAAAAAGAGAAATATGCCGGTAGGTGACACAGCTACGAAGATTAACAAAAGACATGAATTTATACAAAAGGAATGACGATCAGGCAAACCACTTCTGGATGACTGCTTGTGTCTCAGCAGGATAACTCTGGAGGAGGGCCATGGCGTCCTGTTGTGGGAGTTGTCCCAGAAGCTTCTTGACAGAGGCGACAACAGCTTCAGCAGTCTTACCAGCAATGGAGTTATACACCAGTGCCTGGATTACAGAGTCAACCACTGGCTGAACGTTAGCCTGAATTGATGGATGGCCAGACTCCATGAGCTGCGCGAGGAATCTGTAAGCGTATGGAGCAGCCTCGATGTCCTTCAGGACTGGAAGAGTCTTGATCCAACTCTCAACAACAGCGTTGAAGTTTGGTACTCTTTCACCATAGGCATGTAGTACCTTGGCAATGGCACATGATGCATTTTCAGTGGCACCAGTGTTCTCTTCAGATCTGGCATCACCAATTTGTGTGATCTTGAACAATGGTTCCAATGCAGCAAGTGTGAAATCACCATATGAGTTTGGCGCATGCTGAGCAGCAACACCAACACTATAGGCAGCGGCTTGACGAATACGTGGGTCTGGGTGTGTAAGTGAATCGCCAACTGGACCCAAAAACAACTCACGCAAGGCGGAAGAGGAGTCACCGGTGTATTCAATCAAATCAGAGGCAACGCACAAACCGAAAAGCTTAGCTGTTGCATTCTCATCATTGATATAACTGGCCACTGTAGGAACCAATAGTTGGAAAGCATTCAAGAAGTTCTCTCTCGTAGACTTGAACACTGTGCTGATGACCTTGTTGATCTCATCACTCAACTCTTCATCTGTGTACTCCTCATCCTCATCCAGTTCCTCATTGTACTCATCATCTTGACCTTCACGATCCTTGATACGCTCATACATCTCCTTCAAGCCTTCGTTCACGTTCTTAGCAAAAGCTTGAAGCTGTTGGGCTGAAAGTGAATTTTCACCAATGATCTGAACACAGTCAGAGAACGAATTATAGTAAGAGAACAACAATTCAACAGCTGGTTCAGAACCAATGCTCTTGATCAACTTGTCAGCAATCAATTGCCAGAGTTCCAATGTCTGTGTAGACTTCCCACCAGAGGCAGCCTTAACAGTCAACAACAGCGGTGGAAGAGCACCAGCAGCAGCTCTGCGGACATCATCGTGCAAGTAGAAGTCCAAAGCTGGAAGAATAATGTCCACAGTGATTTCCCTGGTGTATTGGTAAAAATCACCTTTCAAGATATCAGCATAACCGGCAATTAAGTCAATGGCAGCAGCTTTGTCATCCAGGAGGGCAGTGTGAACGGCAATGTGTTTACCAGACAATTGAATAACATCCCAGTCCTCGTTCTGGTTGAACTCCTCAGCTTCATCTTCCTCCAATAAAGAGATATCTTGGGAGGCCTTAGCAGCCTCAACCAACGGAGGCAAGACACTTGGCAAGTATGGCAAGAAGTCAGTACCGACAATACGAGCGATTCTACCCCAACCTTGTTCTAAATAGGGCTTAACTGGGTCATCTTCTTGCATCTCAGATTGTTGGATAGAAGCAAACAAGTGAACCAACTCTTGACTATGTGGGGCAAACTTTTCCTTACCAACAGCCAAAGCGATCAAAGTCGAACATTCAATACACTTGGCCTTGAGTAATCTATTCTCATCCCCCATATCGGCCTTCAACACGTTAATCAACAATGGCATCAAAGTGTCATAGTACTTGATGAAGGTCTTTTGAGCAGCATCAGCAACGATAGCGATGGTCGTGAGTACTTGCTCTTGAACGTAACGCTTTGGGCTTTGTAACAGGGTCAACAAGTTCGACAAGAGGTCATCCAAGTATGGCTCCAAAGTTTCCTTTGTGGCATTCTCGGAAAAGTTGACAAGGGCAGCAGCAGCATGGGCTTGAACTCTTGGGACGGATTGATTAGTCAATTTCGAAACCAACGCTGGAATGATACGATCTCCAGCTTGGCGCTGGATAGTGTCAGCAAAATCTGTAGAAATTTGACCAAGAGCATTACAAGTAGCATATTGGACTCTTGGATGGGCATCGCTCAAACCTGGAATTACCAAATCCAAGATTCTTGGAATTTCACCAATGAGCACGTCTCTACAGCCCTCAGCAGCGGAAGAGAGGGCCATGAGAGCAGCTTGGCGCTGTCTCCAGTCATTGGAGCTCATCATTTGGGAGATCAGTTGGAACAATGGACCAGCAAGAGCTTCGCCACCGAGTTTCAAAGCAACACGATCCAAGGATTGACGAGCATTGTCGTATTCTACTTCTTCCTCGTCATCCTCAGTGTTATCAGCGTTATTCCATTCAGCAGCATCATCATCATCGGCACAAACCTCTGTCATCATATTCAAAGTCAAATAGACAATAGCTTGTGCATAAGCTGGGTTGGCCTTACACATTTTTGGAGAGGACTCAGAGAAGGCAGTCAGCAATTCCAAAGCGGACATTCTAGCACTGGAGTCCAAATCTTTGTTGTTACCCACAGCGGAACAGAACTCAATTATGGATGGGAACATATCCTTGAAGAGCTTTGGTGCGGTGTCCACGAGGTCAATGAGAGCCTCCAAGACGGAAGCCAAAGACGTCTCCTTACCGTTATCCAAGAGTCTTGGAAGACTGTTCATCAAACTTGGAAGCAAAGATTGAACGTGTGGCCATGCTTTCTTTGGTAATATCTGGAAGAAACCGACAAACGCTGTACAGGCAGCAATTCTGACATCGTCATCGTCATCCTCGAAGCCAGATTGATACACAGGAAGCAATTCAGTCATATGAGTGTGTGGAAGAAGGGCAGGGTTAGCAGCTAAGATTCTGAAAGCAGATTCTCTGAAGCTTGGGTCTGGGTTCTTTGTAGCTTGGAAAAGCGTTGGAAGAAGTTCATCCCAATCACCTGGAACATCTTCCTTAGCCAATTCCGCAATGACATCCGCAAGCTTGTGTCTCACATTATTAGATTGTGGAGAGATAAAACCATTGAGGAAATTTCCTCTGATTTGAACCAATGCTGCAGCGTTGACACCTGAGATGGTTCTTTCAATGACTGACTTGATCTTCGGCGGAGATCTGATAGCGATACGCCTAAAGAGCACAGCAGAAAACGACTTGAGAGCATCATTCACACCGGCAGTCGCCTGCTGAGACAAAAACACAAGCAAGATGTCGACACGGTCCTTGACAGTCCACATTGTGTTCAGATTCTCTTCAGCGGCAGTACGGATGTTGTTATCTGCAGAAGAGAGACCCTGGAGGAGCTCCAAGAGCGCGTTGTTGATCTCCGGTGTAAGTGATGACATTGTTTATATGAATTTGTCAAAGGATCAGATGCAAGGGTAGTAGCAACAATATGTTATGCCCTCCTTGTTGTTGGTCTTTGACGGGTTTACCAGGGAAAGACAGATGGGGAGGACCAGGAACTCAGCGGAAAGAAGGGGAGAACGGCACAGAAAAAAGTGTAGTAAGATCCACGGTCTTCGGTCACACTTTATGGACGAGTTAAGACAAGCCAGTCTTGTTTAACGGGGAGAATTCCTGTTCTGTTACGACAGAAACGTTTAAAATGCTTTGGGGAGTTTTTTTTTCCGCAGAATTTCGATTTTTCAAAAAGGATCCGTTGCCTTGACAACCAGCAAGGAAGAAAACTAGTACAGGGACGGTGTTCGATTCTCTTTGAAGGCTTTACATTTTCAATTTCGAATAGCAATTTTCATTAGTCATTAAACACAACACACACATATCATGGCCAACTTCTCAAAGGTTTCATAGTTGTACCAACAAGCACACCAATTGACAGAACAGCAACTCCTGTGAGAAAGCCAGGGGATTTGAAGATATGAAACGATGGCCATGTGATGTTGGAGAAGAATCTCCAAATTGCAGAGAATATGCCGTCTGAATACCTCTTCGGTCTTAAAATAAGCTCAACGGTGCTATGTCCTTGTTTCTCAAAGCAGCTGATACTTTCCATGAGGTCCTGTTCATCTGTTATGACAATTAGATCGCCTTCGTTGTCGTAATACAAGATCTCGTGTTCTTTGGTCATATCAAACTTAGCAGAAATCTCTTGATGAAGCAATTCAAACGGTTTCAGGTCATCCAGGACAGAGACAGAGTCATTAATAGTCATACTGATCTTATCAGTCATGTTTGTAGCATAGTCTTTTATTTTGAATGTTACTGTCTTGCGTTTTAGGTAAAACTTCATTCTCACCAGTGATTCTGTTGATTGCACCCTCCTATACTTAGGAGCCGGTGAAAGCAAGGTTGTAGTATCGTCAGAGAACTTTCTCTGTAGAGATGATTTTTTTCTCGAGTTAGACAGTAGCATCTGGTTCAAAGATGCTCTTCTACCTGTAGATTTTGGACTGTGCGACCTGGATGACGTCTTGGAAACACTTGATTCCAGGTTTTGGATGTCGTCATTAGATTTGTCCAATGAGTTCCAAAATGTATCCCATACTGGTGTTGAATCTTCAGTTAATCTGCTGGTGACTTCTACCAACGTTGATTTCTGAACTGAATCCGGGGTGAATCCTTCTCTCTTCCCCAACTGTGCCAATGCTGCATACGTTAATTGAAGAACACTAACCACCCCAACTATCTCGTTGCTATTATCATCAAGCACAGGTAAATTCAAAAAATGACCCTGATACATCAATCTCAAAGCCGCACTGACATTGAGATCGGACCTTGCAAACTCAGGACTCGTTGTTAGCACCCTAGCAACAGTACAGCTGCGCGGGTCATACCCTTTAGCAATCACTCTTGTACAGATATCCTTGGTGGTGAAGATTCCTATGACATCTCTGATCGAACTTGTTCCATCCAACACCAAGAGAGCTGTGTTTGAATGTCTCACCATCAGCATAGCAGCGTCGGACACGGTGGATGATGAGGCAATATACACAGCAGGCTTGCAGTCCACACTTTTCAACGTTGGCACATCCACTAAGTTAGTCATACGATTTACATCCTGAACAATTCGTTCTGCAGCCTGCGTTCTCACATCGCCATAATCCAAAGCCACTTCGGTCAATACATCACGAAGCTTTTGAGCACTCGCAGCAATGCGCTCCATTCGCAACATTGCCTGATGAAAACACCGTGTAATGTCCAACACACCTCTGATATTCCCTTCCGTGTCCACAAGTGGGAGATGTCTCACTGCCCTCTTAACCATTGTCTCCAGTGCCTCTGTGATGGGTGTGTCCATGTGCAGGCAAAGTGGCGTCGTTGTCATGATTGTGCGAACCAATGTGCTCTGCGGATCTCTGCCATGTGCAGTGACTCTGTAAGCGAGGTCCTTGGCTGTTAGAATTCCCACTAGAGACCCCGTCTCCTTCACCAACAAGCAGTGAACTCTGTTCAGTGCCATCTGAATCGCAGCATCGTACACAGTGGCCTGTGGCTCACACTCGACTGGTGCATCGGGCCGTAGTTGGAAGATTGTGCTGTGTGCCATCTGGTCACCCGTGTATCTCAGTAGATCAACAATGAACCAGAAATTAGTTCCAATTCTCTAGAGAAGGAAAGATATAACCAGAAGAAAGAGAAAAGGTTCAAATTTGGTTAAAAGGAGCTCACAGCTGATTGTGGCGCGTACCGCACAGTTTGACATATAATTTATGAACTACGGGAAACAGATCAAAAAACATTAAGTGCATTAGAAGTTTAGTTAGGAAGCCCTCTAAAGTCTTCATCTGTGATCTCCGCTCTCGCACACATTCCTGCGAAGATTCCACCCTGCTGGAACAAGTTGTACGGGGTGTCAAACTCCACCACCTCACCTTTATCCAACACCAGGATACGATCGTAGTTCAATATGGTTCTCAACCTATGCGCAATGCATAGGATAGTGCACTGCTTGAACTCATTCACAATCGTGGATTGAATCTTGACATCAGTCTCGTAGTCGACACTGGAAGTAGCCTCATCTAAGATGAGAATCTTAGAATCGCGTACAAGAGCCCTTGCCAAAGCCAGAAGCTGCCTCTCACCCAGGGAGAAGTTGGCACCATCATCTTCAACCATCTGGTCCAAATGGAACTTATGGAGAGTGAAAATGTTGGTGTCGCCGAGTTTATACTCACCTGTACCCTTTGCGCCTTCTTCTACCAGCCAACTTCTCCTCAAGGCATCCCACAATTCAGCGTCAGTACTTGCACCAAATGGATCCAAGTTCTGTCTGACAGTACCGTAGAACAGAACTGGATCTTGTGGAATAATCGAAAGCTTGGATCTCAAATCTGTAAGCCCGATCGTTGACGTATCAATACCATCGATGGTGATACGGCCTTCCGCCAATGGACTAACCCTGAATAATGCGTTCATGATTGTGGACTTACCTGCACCTGTTCTACCACAGACACCGATTTTCTCCCCAGCTTTGGTTTCAAAGGAAACGTTCTTCAGAACCAATGGCAAGCCTTGCCTGTAACTCAAAGACACGTTGTTGAAAGTGACTGCACCCTCTTGTGGCCACGACTCTTCAGGCTTCTTGTCCTCAATCTCAAATGGACCTTCTTGAGGAAGTTCAAGTGCATACTCCAAGAGTCTCTCAACGGAGTTCATATCATTTTCCACCATGGTCATTGCTCGTAACAACAAGGACATCAAACCGGAGACTTGGACAATATATGAAACCAGCAAACCAGCAGATGAACCACTGATATGGAAAACATTACAAACACACATGATACTGACAAACAAAGCCATAAGAGAACTGATCATATCTAGTCTGATAGACAGCCATCTCTGGTTACCGAAGGTCAAGAAATATGCAGCATTCATGTCATCGATAAGCTCTTCATATCTTTTCTTGAATCTATCAGCAGATGAGAATGACTTGATCACTTTCATACCACTCAAAGATTCGTTGAAATGGGAGAACACAAAGGATCTCTTAGTAGCTTCTAATCTCTTGATATCCAAAGCAGAAGTTTTGTAGTATGTGAACAAGTAGTAATAAAAAAAGAATGCAATTGGAACAGCAATCAAAAACCAAGGAATGTAACATGCACAGAGAATGATGGTAGCTCCCACCATGGAGACAGATGTGATGAAAAGTCTCAACTGCTCGATCAGATCAGTGTCCAACACATCAACATCTTTAGTGAATCTGTTAAGGATTCTACCCAATGGTGTGATATCCATGAACCACATCGGAGTCTTCAGCAACCTTGTGGAACTTAAGTTAAAGAGTCTGAGCCCAGCAGTGTTATTCAAAGATGCCATCGTTCCATAAAGGGCAAAGAAGGAACAACTGGCAAGCATAACAAGAAGAACATAGATACCGGTGTACAACTGAGAGCTGTAATCGAATTTATCAGATAACCAAAAAGAAAGCCAGACAGAATGGAAGATTTGAAGGAAACCATTTGAAGTAATGATGAAGAGGAACAATGGTACCACAAACGGGCCCATGGTTGGAGAACCAAGAATTAAGTAACTGACATATGTTCTCCAGGAGATCGATTTGGAACTTCTCTGTTCTGCAGTTACAGCTTCTGGCTTTCTTCCTTCTTTTTCCTTCATAGAGATCTGAGTTTGTACCCTTTCCAGCTCTTTAGCCTCTTCTTCTTGTTGTTCCTTCTGCTTTTCCTTCTCTTCCTCTGAGAAATCATTACTGTATGCCATCAAATTAGCGAACGCTTGAGATCTCGCCATCAGTTCAGCCTGAGGCCCAACCTCTAAAGAACCAGATCCATCAAGGATGATCACACGGTCAGCAGCGCCTATCAAAGAGAGTTGATGAGTAGCCAGCAATCTAGTCTTGTCTTTCAGCAAACCACAGATACACTCGTCCATGATATGTCTGCCTACGTTGGCATCCACCGCACTCAAGACGTCATCTAAGAGAATGATATCTCTGTCGGCATATACTGCTCTAGCTAAGTTGATTCTCGACTTTTGACCACCAGACAATGTGATACCACGCTCACCAACTTCGACTTCATCACCACCTGGTAGGATTTTGAAGTCAACGTCTAACCCACAGGCACGAACGACAGCATCGTATTTCACGGGATCCCATTGCATACCGAAGAGAATGTTTTCTCTGATTGTGGCATTTTGTACCCATGGATAAGAACAAAAGGTCAAAGAACCGTATACTCTGGATTCACCACTTTCTTTTCTCATGCCACCATCAATAGAATTCAATAGCGATGTCTTTCCCGTACCAATGGATCCTGTGATAAGAATAAGCTCACCACGTTTGATGGTCAAATTGATGTCAGTCAAACCAGGGAAACTCAGATCTAAAAGAGACTCTGCTGTACCATCAGTCTTCTTTGGAGTCAGTTCATGTTGTACTTGCTGTTCAAGATCCCATTTAAAATTACCATTAACGATTTCAATGGCATTATCAGAGTCTTGAAGTGGAAGTCTTTGAATAGTGTTTTCACCATCTTCAGCTTGCAAGAACTTGGCGACTCTCTCCATGGCAATGAGTGCATCGACAGCAAAGCTTGTGGCCATTGGGAGTAAATTCAATGGCTGCTTAAGCATGTTGAACAAAGTGATTGCTGAGAAGATATTATAGGACAAGAAATGACCACCAGAGGTATAGAAAAGAGCGATGAAAGTAAGCATGGTAGCCAAGCCTGTAATGGAACCAATTCCTGAGTTCAGTACTGCCTTCAACAATTGGATGTTCAGAATGAAACCTTTCTCTTTTGATCTATACTCCTCGATTCTTGAGTTATATGGTGCTTCCCAAGAGTACAACTTGATCATCTTCAGGTTATTGACGATTTCATTGATTGCATGGACACGTTTGTCGATGAATACCGTGGACTTAATACGTAATTTCTTGAGCTTAGTGTTAAACCAGAACACCGAGAGAAGGAAGAGGAAGATAGCAGCGATCCCAATGAGCGCAGTTGGACCTAAGCTGCAGCAAAGCACGATGATACCAACGGAAAAACTGATAGGAAAAGTCCAGATAAAATGGAAGACACCAACTGCAAGATCAATTCTCGACAAATCAGTCATTACCAAGGAGTTGATCTTACCATTTGGAAACTCGAATCGAGCCTTTGGAGAAACTGTGAACGCCTTCTTATAGATGACATTTGTCAAGACAGCCTTAACTTGACCTCCAGTAATCATTGTAGAGTGGAAAAATGTTGAAAGAGACAAGGAAGTAAACATCAGCATGGCTGAGATACCGATGGCATAGCCAATAGCGTGTCCGACACCGGGATCATGGGTGCTCTTCTCTTGGATATACTTGACCAAGGCTCTAACCAATAAAGGCGAAAGCATCTGTGAAAGGTCCATGAGAACTTTGGAAATAGCTCCAACTCCCCAGAACCTTCCTCTGAAAGTGTCGTTCAATGCAAAGATCACGACCCATTTGTTATAGTCAGTTGATCCATTATTCTTCTTTCTGAACTTGCTCTTACGCTTATCGAAGTTTATCTCAAATCTCTCTGTCATCTCCTGGACTCTAAAGTCCTTGTCCATCTTGTATAAATCTTCATCCTCGATTCTTCTCAGGTAACCCTTCTTGATAATCTCGTTGACCCAAGAGAATGTGATCCACGAGAACCAGCTAGCCGTGAGGTAAGGATAAGTCTTGTCATTGGGCAAAATGGGTTGTGGGTATTTACCAGCCAGAAGTTTTAGCAACGATGAGCCGTTTTTCTGTACAATCTTCTTCTGTAGCGCTTCGAGATCAGAAACATCGGACACATCAGCGTCACCGATACTCTGGAGCTCGAGTATGTCATCTTCGCTCATTGCACTTTTAAGTGTATCTTCTTTTCCCGTGTGGCTCATTCTGAACTATGATTTTCATTAATATGTTGAGAGAGTAGGAAGATAACAGACTCCACAGAGAGAATATTTAGATTTTAAAGGGTTCAGCTGAAATACTCTTCAGAAAGCGCTCAACGGTTCACGGCCAACTATCACTTTTCCCAAAGAGGAAGTAACTCCGACTAGACAAAAGAGAAAAGTGTTCCAAGGTTTAAGATTTCTGTTGTGACAAGAGGAGGGCCGGGAATGACAGCAGCTGACCACATCGGTCTGCACTACTGACTGATCTGGGAATTGTCCGGCTATCGAAGAGGGCCATAGAACAAAAAACCCATTGGATATATAAGGATCGCTAGAGGTACTACAATACACCGCTTGCTTGACCTGTTTTAGCACCGACAGCGGACGTCAAAAACGGTCCTCCGCTCTTGGCAACAACAATGTTTCAGTGACGGCTTTTCTGGTTATGTACCTTATTAATTTTCGGTTCAGGAAGAACTACAGCAAATCTAGGCCAACCAGTCATGTCCTGAATCTATATAGCTCAAACGAAGTAGGTCAAGACGGAAGCTGGGAGCTTACCAGCAGTAATAATTTCCTTAGCGACACCGGCAAGGGTGGACTTAGCAGAGGCAGCATTGGCACCAGTGAGCTTGGTTGCAACGTCTTGCAATTGCAAGTCATCGAAGGACTCGATCAACAAGCTGACATCAGCGTCAATGGCATCAGCCTTGGCAGCATCACCGAAGTAATCATTGTCCTTAGCAGCGTTTCTAATTGCTCTTTTGTTCTTCTTCTTAGCAGACTTGGCAGCCTCCTTGTTCTTCTTGGCATCAGCCTTAGCACTGGCAGCTGCCTCATCGGCGACCTTCTTAGCAGCTGCTTCCTCGGCCTCCTTCTTGGCTTTGGCTTCAGCCTCGGCACGAGCACCAGCCTCTTTCTCCCACTTCTTACGCTCCTTCTCTTTCTTCTCAGCCTCCTTGAAGAGTTTCATACGTGGGTCCTCCTTGAAGGCACGTTCAACAAGAGCCAGCAATCTCTTGTTATCCTCAGTTTTGTGCTTCTTTCTATCAGCGACGTTCTTGCGCTCGATGAAACGTTTGTGATCTCTGTTGGAAGAATCATCTGGGACATCCTCATCCAAGAACTCGAAAGTTCTCCAAGAGTCAAACTTATACCAGAAACTGTAGAAGCCTTCAACTTCAGCCTTCTCGGTATCAATGCCACCCAATTGAGGAACTGGTTGCTTCTTGGAGAATCTGGCCTCAGCAGCAAAGAATGGACCCCAAGTCTCAAAGAAATCATACTCAGTCTTTGCAGCTGGTGGAGCAACATCGGCACCTTCGTCAACAGAGTCGTACTGTTGACGCTTAGGTGGGTCCATCAAGGTCTCATAAGCCTTTTGAATGATCTTGAAGAAACCGTCTTGTCCCAACTGTTTCTCACCCTTCTTATCTGGGTGGTGCTTCAACACAGACTTTCTGTGTGCTCTTCTGATCTGATCCTCAGTAGCCTTGTATCTCAAATGAGAAATACCTAACACAGCGTACAAGTCAGCGGTTTTCCAGTCTCTTGGATCGTGGGAAAGCAGCTCCTCAGACTGTTCCTCGTCACCCAAATCAGCATCCTCGTCGGTCTCATCGACAGTGGTGACGTTCTTTTCAGCCTCGATCTTCTCGTACTCGGACCAGGTGTGGCCTCTCATAGCACGAGAAGCGTGGGCGAGGAAGTAGCGGCCCACAGGTTCGATTGGACGGCGCACTGGCGCGGTGTACTTGGTGTAGGCCTTGAAGTTCTCAGAACCGAAGTCAGCAGGCAAAGATGGAAGGGACATTTCTCTGTTTTTCTCAACTTCTTGTTCTTCTCTCTTTTTGAGATTGAAAGTTGAAGAAAATTTTCAACTTTTTATTTTAGATTGTTCGGAAACCAGTGAGGAGCTTTGAAGAACCGACAGAACAACAGGAAGGAATGGCACAGAACCAGGACCTCGTGCTGTTCAGCGATAACTCTATAATCCCTGAGATAAATTTCTGTTCGCTGATTACTCATACCCAGGGGACTTCTCCCAGCTGGCTGGTGGATGTGCTCATCGAGAACGGGCTCTACAACACATGTGCCATAAACCATGAGAAGAAACAGAGGAAGACCGCCAAGGCAGATGTGATGTTTATCTCGCTCCTTCATGACTCAAAGTTCTATGACCTGAAAAGGATTGGTGTAGAATTGGGCGATGTTAAGGAGTTCCATTTTGTTGATCTCTTCACTGATCTGTTTACGAAAGTGACGGATGTTGAGAGTGTGTCAGAGATCTTCGATCAGTTGGCTTCACGACTGTCCTCTTATACGAATAAGGACAAAATAGTACTTATTGAAGGAATTGAGTTTCTACTGGCGTCCACAGCAATTTCATCCACCCAGCTCTTGAATCAGATCATCAAACTACAGAAGCTGAGTACAGCGCTCTTCATTGTCAGTTCTGCTGATAAAGAACTTATCGATGTCAAGGTTAATAATGCCCAACTGCCAGAGTTCAAGACGAATGATTTCCTTCTGAGATTCATGCACCGCTCACATATGGTGATATCCCTCAGGCCATTGGATACAGGAAGAGCAAAGGATGTCACAGGAACCCTGACGATATCCAGGGGAGCACTGCCGTTGAGCAACATACAAGTATTGGAAAAAGAATATCTATTCCTCGTATCTAGAGACCAGCCAACCAAGCTGTTCTTCAGGTAGTCCTAAGCACGTCTTCTTCTTCGTCTGTTGTGTAGATTATCCAATGTAAACTCCACTGCACACCTAGTCCACAAAATTGGTAAGACTGGCCAAACACTCTTCTCACCAACATGGATCCAATAGGGGATATTCTCCAAAGTTCTGTGAACATCAAACACTCTGCCGAAATCTTTAACCAGTGTCCGAAGCTCAGGAACAATCGTCACTTCACTTGAATTTTTGGGTGTCTTTTCATCAACTGCCATTCGTTTGATAAAACTGAACAACATCCCAGTTCGGTCCATGAGATCAACCCTATGCTGTAACTCCATACCTAAAAGCCTCTGGACCATTCTTAGTGGTTTCCACCCGCTCTTATGCTTAATATCATTAACGATCAACGGCGCCAGGTATGGTCTTGCCAATGACACAATGAAGTTATTCACGTTAAACAGTTCAGTGACTCTGGTATATGGACTCTCTTCGCCAGGTCTCTCATTAGCCTTCTGTGGTGTGAGGAATGTACAGGGTTTACCTGCGTTGAAAGAGGCAGATACAATCTCATTGTTGATATCTTTGATGTAGAGAGAAACATGATCAGATAGGACACCGGTTCCTATGGACGCATATAGTGCCGACCAGATGACAACATTAGGCGTTGTGACATAGTTCAGTAGAGTAGGTACAGCTTTATCAGTTGGATGCACAATGATGTTCAGGATTTTGTCTGTCTTGACATATGCCTCTTCAAAAGTGATATCTCCTAAATGATCCTTCACGTACTTCATAAATACCAGGATATCCTGGGAATAACCCTTTGTGATGACATTCTCAATAACAGATCCATATCTCTCATCCACATCTGTATTCAACCTATCAATCTTCGACAGCGATTCAGAGATGTTTGTCAATGTGTCTGCCAATTCATCATTGGTTAACGTACACACCAATGACGCAACGACAGCACCAATGGCACTGCCAGAGATAATACGAGGCAGCAACCCTTTAAAATAGAGTGCTTTCATGACGCCCAAGTGACACAGTCCAAAGAGCGAACCACCTTGTAGCACTAGCGCTGTGCTTCCGAAAGCTTGTCGTGCGTCATGGAAGAAGTCCAGCTTCAGTTGATTCGAGGTCAGTTCATGATCATGAAAGTCAACTTCATCTAGGTATTCCAGACAGTGCAGCACTTCTGTGATATAGTCCTCAATGAGGATCTTGGTACCAGCATAGGATCTGTTAAAAAGTTCTCTATTTGAAATCCCACCAAAGTTTCTCAGAAAGGATCCAGTGCGGAACAGCTTCAATAGGACATCCACATCACCTGTTTGCCTAGCCTCCTTGAGGGCTTTCAACCTTTCAGATATCAATCGATAGTCGTACTTCTTTGAAGTGAAGTTATGTCTCCATAAATCAGAGCCTGTGAGCCTGTCCAAGTAGTAAGCACCAGCTTGCCATTGTTCATAGTCCTCAGCCACAAACAACCGCGTTTTGGCAACATCAACCGGAGACTTCCTATGCCAGAGATGCACAGCTTTCTTCACATACTGTTAGTAGCATTAGATGAAATGCGATAGATCAATACTTACTCTTATCCAGAAAGTGCTGATATCAAAGAGGAAGTCTATGAGGAGCCAAAGGGATGGCGGGATATGGTTCTATTCTAGTGTTAGAAGAGCCTTTTGAAAGGGAACAAAGGGGTAATAACATACCAGCACGAGTGAGATAAGTGACAGCACAAAAGATTTGGGCCTCACCAGCATATTATTATCGATCAGCTTTGAGTGAGTTTCCTCTGGCTTATTATCATCCTTTACCAAAAAGAATGTGTCAAAAATCTCGGAATTTTTGCCCGTCGGAATTGAAGTGGAACAAGCTACATTGAACAATTACAAATAGATGGTGCATGATGTCTCTTCAAGTGTCCGGTACATTAGCCAATTCAGTAGAATCATTGACACCAAGAATGGAGGATAGAGAAAGTAAAGCAGAGTGACACAGGGACTGCGATTGGTCATGATAACTCGTAGTGATGGACATTTCTAGCTCCTTCACAATTGATTTCATACGTTTCAATTGAGGATCATCCTTCTCGTTTCCAACGCAAACCATAATAGCCTTCATTTTGATCATCCACTGTGCAAACTCTTCCGATTCCATCTTTGATGCATGTTTGTTCAGTTCTTTCAAGGCACCGCAGATAGAACCGAACATGATCTCATGTACTTGTTCCCTCCTTGTTGATAGTGTGATCTCTGGGTAATCTGAAACGATGAAAGATAACGCAAGTAGTCTGCGAAGAAGCATTATTGCAGGTGATATCCTTGGTCTCAGGATACTCAGAATTCTGTAGTTGAATTCCAAAATCTCTGTCAATGACAGCCATGTATCCACTACTAGTTGTAACTTTAGGTCTTTGATGCAGTGATACTGCCATCGAAACAAGTCATTGATGAGCTCTGTCAATTCGGTTGCAATGTCTGACCTTGCAATACGGGTATCCATCATAAGGAACCCAAAAACCTTCATTATCGATAGAAATAGTTCATCTGAATATGGTGTAAGTGTGATTCTTTTTACCAGATATGCCATCTTTGTGATTACCAGAGGAATAGGTTGACGTTTATGCTTCGTGTCAAACTCAAAATCGCTTTCTGTCACTGTTTGCTTCTCATATCTTTGATCTGAAACACCTAATCTCTTCATAAACCGTCTTATTCTGTTCGCATCCACGTTCTGTTCACCTTTAAGATTCTCAATCTCTCTCTGAATCAATGTAATACAGAGTTCGCCAAGTACTTGGTCCTCATCCAACCACGATATGCCCAATTCGACAGCAAAGAGTGGATAGATGGGAGAAGGTTGCGTATTAACATTTTCAGGTTCCGTCAGGTAATAAAAGTCCTTCAATTTCAGTTCATCTCTATGCGATGTGACAAAATGAACGTATTTAGTATCCTTGAACGCATCCTTGTGCAGTTTCTTTTGCAGCTCTTTAATGAAGTCGTCCTCATCCTTCACCATTCTCAGAGCAGCTTCATCGTCTTTCTTGTGCAATCTAGTCAGTTCTTTACTTTTCTTTAATAATTCGATCTTGGTATGGTCAAATCGAGCA
Organism: Williopsis suaveolens; assembly: GCA_003708225.3. Taxonomy (NCBI): domain Eukaryota; kingdom Fungi; phylum Ascomycota; class Saccharomycetes; order Phaffomycetales; family Wickerhamomycetaceae; genus Williopsis; species Williopsis suaveolens. The sequence goes on from PPNS03000094.1 coordinate 21,844, forward strand.
AACATCGGGATAATTCTCGGTGGTGGTGGTCGTGACGTCACAGAGTCACTCAGTAGGAGATCCCTGACTTTCCTCTTCTTTGTTTGCTCGCTCTTGGTTCGTAAGAGGACCAATGGATCATCATCATCGCTGTCTGTGTCACTCACCACTTCGGTACCGCTGGAAGACAGGACGGCGGACCTCGAAGTGATCTTCTTGGCAGGAGATGAGGAAAGTATGGACACAGTTTCTCCGGCCATCTGTTTTGTTATGTCCTTGTTCTGTATTGGTGAGTGCGGCTTTCTCTGGCTGCCATTCATTATTGATCTTGTATTGGAGTTTAACTTTTCAAACGCTTCCTCCGAATAATTGAATGGCTGTGAGCAGACCGAGATAGGAGGATTTTGATGGCACTTGAACTGTTTAAACGCTACAAGGACATGATCATGTAATCTCCATGTATATCTGCGTGGGCTATGGCTTTCAGCGAGTCGCGTTGGGCCTAGCAAAAATGAAGCAGAATTAACTATTTGGAAGTTTTAATACCGTATTTCGAACAATTTTGAGTCCTAAGATCTATCCTGTGGACTTGGATGCCTTGGACTCAAGACGGAGATGAGAAATGAAGAATGGATGGGAGGAAACCTTAACAGCATTGGCCTATTAGGGAAAGCATAAGCTAGGGCGATGTTCATAGTGGAAGATGGTGCACAACATGACACAAATAGAGATGTAAATTCCTCTCTTATACTTGAATCTGATACATTTCTGCAATCATGCGAAAGGCTTTGTCTGACTTTATAGCGAAGAATACTCTGACTTTCCATTTGTTTATCATTTCACTCACTTTCTCAAGATACAGGTGTATTAGCTCCACATTAAATGGTTTACTATCAGAACTATGTGTTACCTTATGGGATCAAAAACTGGGCACCCTGACTTTTGGTACAATCGTTGGTACAATCTTTGTTGCAATCTCAGTCTTCTGCTTCTTTGTAGGGATGGGCACGGATCACCTTACCATGGATTCGAGATCCGTCACGGATATCCGTCGTGTATGGAGCCTAATTGGCCTAATATTGGCATTATATATAGAACAAATTTATACCTTAAGCTCACAATATATGACCGATTCCTTGAAAAGGTCAAGATCTGACTTCTCAACGGTACCAATCTGTGATACTTCCAAATCTTCTTCTG
>PPNS03000095.1:0-22685 GCA_003708225.3 Williopsis suaveolens
GCTTATATACCTTAGGGAATGGGTGTTTATGAACACCTGACTCGTGGTATGGGCTGACGTATCTGTATGGTGTTGGCACCAGCTCGTGATACGGGCTGACGTAACCGTCTGGCCCTGACAGGGAAGAGAATGTAATAATAAGAGGTCGGGATAAGCCGAAGAGTTGAAAGGTTCGGCCCAGCGCTGGTATCCAAAGTGAAGTCAAAGAATCAAATCAGGAGTGATCTTGCCTACTCCTATCAAGATATGGATCCATCCGTGAGGTGATTACGGTTTACCCAATTGCATGTATTCCTTAGTTCGATAATGAAGTGTGCTATTCATATGAGGGAGAGTAATGGTCGATTCAGATGGATGTTAAGCGTAAAGCTAAGATCTAAGAGTTCAAAGGTAGTAAAGGTGTTATATGTGGAATATGTGGAATATCCAATCCCTCCGCTAGATGGTTGACTGTAGAGTATCATAGAGGGGTGATGCGTCCAAGAAAGGCAATCCCTGCAGGTGGAGAAGTATCTATGCAAAGGTGTGCGAAGGTGTGATTGTGACTCTATAAAGCTCTAAGAAGGAGCGTAGCCATGTATGTCATAGGAATTGAGGTTAGGTTCAAGATCCCTGATGTTCCCTTGAATAATGATTAAATGATGTATAAGGTGCATCATTGGTTCATATCGTAGTACTCAAAGGGGGCGGTCTGAGCTATTAGAGATACCTGGGTAGCCGGGTAGAAATCTTATGGTGGTTATTCCGTGTAGTCTGTAGACATGAAGAACCAAAGTGTAAGCCGTGGAAGATTCCGCGGGGTAAGTGATATCATTCATAGATTGGCCGTATTGAAGGGATTGGTGTCTCTACAGATGAATGTTCGTACAAGTATAAGTATCTGATGATGTTCTGAGAAACGTTATGAGTATTTTTGGTGTATTAACGGTAGTCCAGACTTTAATATCTCAAAGGTTTCAATTATTTATGGTTTTTGTTAATGTGCTGCGGTTCTGGAAGTGATCTTTTCTACAGAATTTTGATATAAAAGTATGTTCTCGGTTTTTGACTGAGTTATAAGAACTCATAGATACACTCTTGAAGTATTTGTAAGGATCCCGAATCTTACATTTAGAACGAATCAGAAATCAAGAGCAGAGGAATTTCCTCATGAGGCAGGATGATCCACCCATGGTATCCCATCACACAATGGCTAAGTCTGGTGATCAGCAATACGTTACGACAATGTGCAAGCTATTGAATATCTGTCAAAGAATGCAGATTATCATGATTTATCTGAGATTTACACGGATTAAAAGGAGTCTGGTTTCGGAACAAACTCAAAGACCTTTCTCTTTTTATCGAACTTGAACTCACCGTTAGGCCCAAAGAAGTTTTTCACGATCTGCTTGTCAGGGTGGTAATCGAACTTTTTTAAATGTGGAAGCTTCATGTTGGTGGTCACTTTAACAACAGTAGCAGATGTGGAAAAGTCTGTTTCAAGAGCTTCAATGAAGGAAGAACAAGGTTATGAACTCTTGGGAAATTGTAATAGACATAGAGAGATAAGTTCTCTTCATCCTCAGAAACTAAATCCTCAATGGCGCACCTTTTGGAGATAATAGGAATATCATTTTCGGTTGTGAGCGAAACTTTCGGGACAGTCCTGAGAGTCATCACTCTCTGTCTTTCCCTATCTCGCCGTGGTCGGTCTTCGTAAAGATCGGATCTATAGCCAATGCTGAGATTTTGGATCTCCTTCAAGTCATGGAGATCCACAGACTCTACCTGTTCAAACTTAAGCCCATCGACAACGATACCGAACTTCTTCGTGTGTTCTGCAGCAGTCCTTTGAACCATGATTTGGTTTGCTTCATCAAATTCAAAGAGATCAAGTCGATGAAGCTCACCAATGGAACTAACCATTTCCAGTTTGATTGTACCAGCAGTTTTCAAGATATTTTTTACCCATTGTAAGGTTGACTCTGGGCTCATACTAATTTGAACATATCCCCAACGTTTGGCCAAAGCAAGCGGGATGGTATGTTTTAAACTCAAGCCGAGTACCTTGACTGATCTCATATCAAACATATTACCAGACTGAGTCACTGGTCATAACATCTCGATTTCTTTGAAAGCAAGAGCACCCGTGGTCTCCTCTCAAGAAGTCAACTTTATTTCAAAGCCTTTGCCCAAAACATGAATATCACGAGAGAAATTTATACAGAGAAATCTTTGAAAATCGTGAAAGTCATTTATGTTGCATATTTTGTGTGAGTCAGGTACAGATAACCTCATGAATGCGACACGGTCATCGAATAGTTGCACCACAGTACAGCATTGCTTCTTTTTCCTGCATTCTTTTGGCGAGCACACAGGATAAATCACCACGACGTATATCTCGCGCTCGTTGATCATCTGAGGTTCTTCTAGGACTTGAGCTGGTGTGATTGGAGTCAGTTCGGGAAATAAGTGTTCGAAACCCTGAGAAGAGATGAAGACCTTAATTCTTCGGAGAACTTTGGGACATCAAGAACAGCTTTGAACGAATGAAAGTTGTAAATATGCTTGAATATTTTCATTATAAGCTCCATAGGAAGGTCCAAAAGGCCCATCGGTGGGGACATCTTAGAAGGATTCTGGTTCTATACTGGTTTGTGATTGAAGTCTGTGCGTAAGGCCTCATATTTCTCACGTTGTTCATGATGCCGCCCCATAAGGCTAGTCACATCCTCGAAATGATTCTGGAGATCCTCCATTCCATTGATCCCATGGATTTTATGGTGAGCCAGTACAGTTGTCCTTATAGAAACAGGATATCGAAACTTTTGTAACATCCTTGATGGACGGGCCAAGATTTCGGGTGGGGAAAACTGTTCAGGGGGTTGAGTGCGATTAAATCCGAGACATGCGAAAGTGACGACACTCGATGTTCGCTTTTGTAGTATTCGAAAAGGATCAATTCTGTCGCATTTCACTTTGAGATGGCGGCAAATGACACAGGTCCATAATAATTGACTCACAGCCCTCGCAGGGTGAGATCGAAAACTGGCTTATGATTGACTTGGCGGGGTCTGGATCTCAGCTTTGGCTGCACACAGTACAATAGAATTAAAAAATAAAAAACTTCTGACTGAAGTTTTTCTTGTACTTTTATATTCTGTTTCATTCTAAACTCGTTGGCTCATCACGATGTCTTGGACTCGTCGCCTCCCAGTTCCGCTATGGAAAATTACAGTGTCTTTAGTCTCAGTTGCTGGAGTCATTTGGGGGATTCAAGTACTCAGGCGCACAAGAGCAACAGATTCAACCCGAATTCAGAGGCTTGGCTGCCTTCCGGACACATTTCGACAATCTCGTTCCATCAGCAAAATCGTCAATGCTAAGAATCATTCTGTGGTAGGTGATTGTCGGTCCATTACTATCGAAATTCCGCTTCAACATCAAGACGTGTCAGATGAAGTCTTACTGGCAAGATTTGTCAAGGGGTTCTTTGGGGGGGCCGTCATCAGCATCGAGAGAACAGTCCTCCAAATTCTGGGCCTCAATATGGTCTATTTAAACAGTGAGTAAATTGAGAACAATCGGAGAAACAAAACTAACATCGTAATAGAGGCTGAGATCCCGGCATCGTTTGTTCAAGAGCAAATATGGTGGAGAAAACAATTTGCAGACGATAAATTGCCTCCCCTTCACTCCATCATCTTTGGAGTTTTCCAGGTTCTCGACAAGCAGCTCTCCTCGGAGGGCAAGAATCTGAAAGGAGACCCTGCCACCGAAAGTTACGTAGATTTCGGGTTCGGGAGTGATCGCTTCATATTCGCAGGGGCCCATCGGTTCTCAATTGTTCGACCAAAGCAAAAATGTGACAGCGGTCAAGAGTTGGTCCAAATTCAATACTGCAGCATGTCTTGCAACCCCACGAAAAATCAACCTCTTAAGGGAAGGTTCATGATCCGGTTTCATGAACTGTATGGGGAGTATTTATTCAGGGAAGGAGTTGCAGAAGTGCTTTCATATACCCAAGAGACATAAATCGCCCACGTGTGAGAGAGCCGGATTCGTTGCAGTATAACATGACTAGTTAGAGATGGCAAAATCTGTAGTAAACCTCATCTTGGCCATAGGAAAGCCCATAACGTCAAACTTTCACACTTCAATATTACTTTGGAAAAATAGAACAACGAAGGCTTCTCTCCAAAAAGACAAGAATGAAAATTGGCCTTGAATCGCCAATGAAAGGCTTCTGCAATAACCAACATCGTCAGTTAGCAATGAAACATCTCAAGTCTTGCTTTGACAAGGAATACGGTCTCAGGTCTGAGTTTTCATAAAGAAATAAGTCTTTGTGTGTTCGGAGGACTAGTCAAACAAAATCTCTAATACACCTACCTGGGTGGGGCTCAACCATGTTTCAACTCCTATCACGCTAGAGCTTCAGATACCATATATAGAGCAATCGACCAATAGTGAACTGTTCTGAGAGTTCACAGCCATATGATAACAAGGATTAAAATCGGATTAATTCACTCGAAAAGTTATGGCGACCCGAAACGCTCCTGTGCCATCGGAATTAATAGATGTCGAGATTTCGCCCAAACACATACCCTAGGGATAATAAAGGTTCCAAATGGAGCTGCAGCTGCAGCATGGCCAATTATATTGCTAGAATATGAGGTTAATGGCGTTGCACTCTTGTCAAAGTGCCAGTTCCGTCAAGTTTCACATTTATGTTGTTAAGGAGGCACTTGGCTCAGCCTTCATGAGAAATAACGCCTTTCTGGTCTAAGTCATTGACATCACCAATGGCAAAGATGTTTCCTTTGGGAATTGCACTGCACTGGAATGTGTCATCGACCTTGATAAAACCATAGGAATCACAGAAATCGTTAATATCATTTTCTGGGACAGACGCACGGACACGTGTAGATGTATCACAAGATCGGCTTCGATGGAGGTTTTCAGGTTTATAAAGAGCTGTAATGCTTAAGCGATTGGCTCATCACCCACCCAACCCTAACTACGAATGCAGCTCTGATGATTCGCAGCTCACGCATCGCAGTGCTTCCTGACAGACATCTGTAGAGATCAAGAATCGCCCAGTCGGAACTCAGAATTCTTGGCGCGGATCGCAGGCCCAAAAGTATCGTGAGTGGTGAATTTTCCCAACCGACCAAATCCCTCCATTCCTCCTCGCAAATCGCTCTCTTTGCAAGCAAACTCATTGCATTTGCAGTCACCGGCCACCTTTAGAATCATGTCCATACAGTCAAAACACCCGGGGGAAATATCACTCGAGAAGCTTCTTGCCACACTTACGACAACACTGGACCCAAAGACTTATGTCTTTGCTGTAATCTCAGATGAATCCAATCTGCCGCCCTTCTCTAAGGTTGACATGTTCTTTCGAGAATCCCATTCTGAAGGTGTCACGGTTATTGTATCTCGCGACTATGCAGAAGCTCACGGAGTTGAATACTGCTTTCCATGCAGAAAGATCACACTTAACGTTACCTCTAGCCTTGACGCGGTTGGTTTCTTAGCTGTCGTGACAACTCGTCTAGCCGCAAGTGATATGGGTGCGAACCCAGTTAGCGGTTTCTATCACGACCACCTTTACGTGCCCGAGGGGAGAGAGTCCGATGCTCTTAGTATCATAGCTGAGTTGACTGAGGAAAACAAACACGAGTCTGATATCAATGAATTCTAATATGTATCGGGATTTGAATCTGTCTGCAGGTGGTAAAAATAAACATCAATATTTGCGTGAGCAACGAGAGGATGGCCGTACTTGAACGCAGTTTTTTGTTACTTTTGTGACTCACTGGCAATGTTGATATATGTTAATTATTAGTGATTGACTTGCTGCATTACATCATTTTACTCAGAATATGACAGAATGTCTGAGATCAATTCTCTTCGACACCAGTCACACCCGATACCCATGATACCGCGAGAGTTTACAGGTCATCGTGGTCTCCTTTGCACAATGAGAAAGTTCGCACAAAGGCTTGGGTCTCAAAGTCATCTGAATAAAGCTGCAACAATCCCTCGGTCATATTGACGTTGTGGCTCAAGTCCTTCATGATCGAGTGATGCCTTTTGTTCATGTAATACCAGCAACCTGTCAAAGAATCGACAATTTTGTACACCATCTGCAAGTCCTTTGTTTACATATATAATATCTCACAGCCAGACTAGACCTGCAACGGATGTCTATGTCTTCGAATGTGACATCGTATTCATCAAGGATAGGGACCCCGGGATATCGATGGGTATGAAGGGGCTCGAAATCATTCTAAGTAAAGTAATATTTCAAAAATAGGTGATCCTGCGAAGTTCTTTTCTCCCTCACTAATGCACCAGAAACTCTACGCTATCAAGCGTTGATGTCTCTATAACTATGGATCTGCGAGAACGATTTATCCCTTCACAGGAGTTTGGGCTGTAAAAATATCTATAATCTCGTTGAACAAAAATACTGGAAGATGCTGGTGTGTATTTGGTTTTCTTCTGGATATCAGAGAGAACCATTTATCTTAAGCTGGCCAATGTGACCAAGATCCTTTTAGTAGTCCAACTTCCATTATGAGCATAGAAGAGTGTTTCAGTATCGCACCTCGCTAGGATTATGCTGAGCTTGAGCACTAGTTGGATTCTGAAACATTGGATACTCTGATGTCCTGAAAGCCAGCAAGAGGATAGTATCCGAAGTGAAGATCTTTCTCGGGCATTCCCATGCTCCATCAGTCATTGAATTATTGATTAGCCATTTTATAAAGCTCATTATATTGTGTAGTGTAAGGTTCGATTAGTAAATCCTTTAGCCTTTTCTGATTGATTGTATGTTATAGCTTAGTTACTGTCAAGCAGGGTCTTAAGGGTCGCTTATATACCTTAGGGAATGGGTGTTTATGGACACCTGACTCACGGTATGGACTGACGTATCTGTGTGGTGTTAGCACCAGCTCGTGATACGGGCTGACGTAACCGTCTGGCCCTGACATGTAGTATCTATTTCAATTTTCTCTATATAAATTTAAACAACACATAGATAAATTTTGCGGATGGATTGGATATCCGATCGCAGATCTTACTCAGGTGTCTCTATCTCGAAAGAAGCATACCCATTCGTGATGAAATGTTTGTCATCGGGTTGTTTTCAGAAACTTATCGCCTCCACCTGTGGATATGATCGGCGCTTGTTGTTTAGTGGTAAGAGCACTGCTTTCTGCTGGTCCGGGCATTCGGTGGCTGTGATGAACAGAATAACCAGCTGCAATAGATCACTGTTTTGCCATATAAATTTACTTAAAAGTATGAATATAGCGTTTTATGAATTTCAAGTTTTTTTTATGGTCCTTTAGAGCTGAAACGGAGGTAAAAGATAAACTTGCCTGCTTTTAGAAGAAACTGACTTCATGTTCTTCCGTAGTTAATCTTAGAAAGAGAGAAAACCATATTTTATTAACTAGTCGCTGATACTAGGAGAGAACGCTCTTTTCTAGTATTAAACAGAAGAATATAAAACAATGTATTTTTCCTTAGTTTGCACAGAATATCACCATTATAAGATGCAGTATTGTGCGAACCGTAGAAGTCGTGACTGTGTGAAAGGTTGCCCTGCGCAAGAACTTTGAGCCAGGACAAGTGCCTGTCACACAAAAGAAACATATATGTTAATTCGTCTTTCATGATTAAAACAGATTTCTAATCATCTATAAGGCCTGAAGATTCAAGAAATTAGAATTTCCTTTTGTAGATACTTAACACTACGTTTTGTTATTTTGGTGAACACCTCACCTCCGGACGTCTTTTCCTCTCCCTCACGATCTTCAAGTATATTCTAGTACACAACCCAGCGTGCAAGCTACCTCAAAATTGGTGGAAAATTTCTATTTAAACACTAGCTAGAAGCCATTATGAATATAAGAATATGTATGGAAGACTTCAAAGCTCATTTTATCAATCAACAAAACACCGGCCGACGAGATGGCCAGATTCTTTCTACGGTTTGAGATGGGACTAGCCCCCCAAATTGTTGCATTTTCTGGTGTTTGAGTATGCTAAATGCTCTCATCCCAAGTTTGCTGCGTGGCAAAGAGCTGGACCTGTTTTCTCTAGAAGGCACAGAATCGTTATCTCTGACGGCTTGTGCTTCAACAACCCAAGTGATTACATTTACTAGAGAAATTTAGCGGGGTCTCGTTCTCAAATGAACCCCCACCACCAACAAAATCTCGGCCTTAACATAACAATAACTGCTTATCAATCAACAGATATAGCTGCATAGGTGTGTGACGGTTTTTCCAATGGCATCTCTGGTGGTACTTTTTATCCATTCATGTTAATGGTGGTTTACCAGTCGATCAGGGATTCAGAACTCAAGCGTGCAACATGGGAGTTCAATTCTTTTTATGAAGATCTTGGCCTAATGAATGTCTCTTTTAATCTTAAGCCTTGATGTTGGGTTACGATAATTTTGTCAGCTTGTCTTTTAAAACTGTAGATGGGTACCTGGATGGTGGCAAAAATGTCGCAAGGACATGAACCCAAACTGAGATTCACATAAATTATTAGAAGGGCTGAAATTTTGGGAAAATATATCTAAAACTTGGTTGGAGAAACGTATTGGATTGGGATTTGCTATAATGTGTGTGCAACAATGGAGAATTGCACGGATCGGTTTCTCCTCAAAAAATTGATAAACTCGATTTTTCTTGAGAACAACTGAGGTTTGTAAACTTCAATCAAGACTTGGTTGGACCATTACTAGGGTGCTAGACTTGGATTTCCACTCTCGAATAGAAAGTGTCCTTGCTAAGAATGATCGTACCTAATTTCGAGATTCTTGTGATTTATGAGGGCTACAAGTTGACCAGAATCAAATTCTCATCAGAAGAAAGTCGCTTGAGGAAGGTCATGTCATTAAAGATGTCAAAAAAGGCTTGGGTTTCCTTTACATAGAAATATTTAGAGTAGCTTGATTCTAAAACGGTGAATTTGTACCGTCCTGTACCACCCAAAAGTTCTACAACAGAAACAAACCGAAAGAGAGACTATTGCTACTTCATAAAACAGCCTCAGTTGAAGAAGAAGATCAGCAAGAGCCATTATACCACAGTTTCAATTTCACTCAGGACAACCAATGACAAACAGATCACTGCGTTCTTTTAAGTACCGAAATACCACTACAGTCTCATTGACATCTCCGAAAACACGCAAAAGTAGCCATCGGTTTTGAAGATGAACTCCAAAAAAATCGTAACACTGTTAGATGTCGATTTCGGATTTCCAAGGTAAGAATAGCTCATTATTTGAAAGTGTAGTTATGATCTTCTTACAATAAATATTCCATCAAACATCAGAATTGATTCTCCACCTATCATCAAAAATCCCACATTATTGTCCAATTTTCAACTCCAAATCTGCGCATGTAGAAGAAGCCGATGGGCCGTTATCACTACAAGTTCAACACTCGTGTTCTGCAAGAAAATGGGCTTGAGTTACACCACTTATATATCAGCTCTATTCTCTTGATTTAGATTTTATATGTTAAACCCTATGACTAACATCAACTCTAAATTTTAAGTTAGATTACTTATCCACTACGTACTTCCTGCAGCTTCCAAGACATCCGATAACGCTGGAATCAGAGGAACTACATCGTTCAGATTGTTGTCTTGGGGGATCTGGCAAAGAATTTTCACACCAAAAGCCGTTAGAGCTTTGACATTGTCTTCATTGATATTACCGTTTAGAATAACACCTAGCACAGGAATATGGCGGCTCCGCAAATGTTCAAAGGCTAATTAAGTGTGATTCAAGGAACCGAGCTCTGATCTCGCAACAACAATGGCAGGGCATTTCAGACATCTAAAAAACATCACCAGCTTTTTCAATGATCAAAGGTTTCTCATTGTCTGTGAACACTGGCACTTTGATCTGTTCCAGATCAATAGGTTCTCGATGTTCCAAGACAACAGCTCTCCACGGACTCAATGGTTTTTGGTATGTCAATATCAGCTGTTGTAAAAAATTGGTACCAATAAATTTTGAAACAGTAGAGATATCACCGGGATCTTTCTCCAATCCAGTCCGGATAGCTTTCCAATAGTTAGCGTTCCAGCGTTTGCATAATAGAGCGGATATGAAGGTTTTACCAAGATCAGTATCAGTCCCAGTGACAAAGATCCTGATCCTGATGATTAACTAGGACCTCTGAGATATTATGAGCTAAATGATGAAAGAAGAAAGGAATTTGTTCCAAGAGTTTAAATTTCGATATTAGCCATATGACTCCTATAGTGCAGAATTGAATCATATCATGACTCAAGCTGCATGCCACATGCAAACAGAAATGCAAAGAATCATATTTGAAAAATCTTTAATTCTCGTCAAGTGGATCACTCCTTCTATATAGTATTAAATTCAAAAATGGATTCAAAAGACGTCCTCGAGTTTGACAAGTCACATATTTGGCATCCTTATACTTCTTTAACTAAACCGTTGCCCTGTTACCATGTTAAGTCAGCTAATGGTGTCAGAATTAAACTAGCAGATGGCTCTGAATTAATTGACGGTATGTCGTCTTGGTGGTGTGCAATTCACGGATACAACAATTCTGAACTCAACCAAGTAGCCCATGAACAAATTGACAAGATGTCTCATGTCATGTTCGGAGGTTTGACTCACGATCCTGCTGTCTCTCTAGTTTCCAAACTCCTGAAAATGACACATCCAAAGCTTGACTGTTGTTTCCTTGCAGACTCTGGATCTGTGTCTGTTGAAGTTTCCCTAAAAATGGCTATTCAGTACTTTCATGCTTTAGATAAGCCTGAAAAGAAGAGGTTTCTGACCATTTCAAATGGGTATCATGGTGACACATTCGGAGCAATGTCAGTCTGTGATCCTGTAAATTCTATGCATTCCTTATATGCTGGATACATGTCTTGCAACATATTTGCAAAAGCGCCACAAATTGGATACTTTGATGAATGGGATGATTCTGACTTTGAAGACTTTAAGATCAAACTGGAGGGAAATCATCATGAAATTGCAGCTGTGATCTTGGAACCAATTTTGCAGGGTGCTGGCGGAATGAGAATGTATCATCCAATGTTTCTGGTGAAAGCTCGTGAATTATGTGATAATTACGGAATCTTGTTGATCTTTGATGAAATTGCAACTGGCTTTGGAAGAACTGGTACATTATTTGGGTACCAACATGCCAATGTTGTCCCAGATATCTTGTTAATTGGTAAGGCTATTACTGGTGGATACATGAGTTTGGCCGCTGTTGTTTGCCAACGATTTGTTGCAGATACTATTGGTTCTGATCCAGGAACTGGTGGTTTGCTAATGCATGGCCCAACCTTCATGGCCAACCCTCTTGCTTGTTCTGTTGCAAATAAATCATTGGAAATAATTGGCAGAGGTTATTGGGAGGTTCAGGTTGATGAAATAAATAAGCAGTTGCAAAGTCTGAGAAAAGTCGCTAGCCTTCCAGTTGTTAAAGAAGTGCGAGTTTTAGGTGCCATTGGTGTTGTGCAACTCAATAACAAAGTTGATATGGCTTGGTTTCAAAAGTGTTTCGTTGATAGAGGTGTCTGGATCAGGCCTTTTGGTTCATTGGTTTATATTATGCCGCCATATATAATTTCCGGAGAAGATTTAGAGAAGTTGATTGATGCATTGATTGATGTTGTCAAAAGTTGGAACAACTCTACAAAAATCTGAAAAATTACTGCATCTAATATAACCAGGTCTCAAAGCAACTATTGGATCTTGTAATTCTAGCATACCACTGAATGGTTCACTCATACTCAAACATAGTAATCTCAATTCTTCCACATTAAACTGTTTCCAATAATCAATAGGTGTGGTAAGGTAGATGCTTTCCTTTTGTCTTGATGTTGCACTACACATGAACAAAATTAATAAAGTCCGGTACTGATCGGCAGTGAAGTTGATACTGGCGCCGTGGAATACAGATCCCAACATAAAGAACGCATCACCTTCCTCCAAACCATCAATATGCATGCACTGCTCTTCGACCGGAGGTTTCCGCAAGTGATCCCACAGATGAGATCCTGGCAGGAGATCGGTGGTACGTTACTCAAGGCGACGGAAATACCAACTTGAGTGTCGCGGCCGTACTTATAAGCTTCGATAGCACTATTGATGTTATGCTCGGAGCGGTCATCGCGGTGAATAGCTTGCGCTGGAGCACCTGGTCCAACTCTGAACAATAGAACTTGAGAAAAGGGATGGCGAATAACCAATATTGATATTCTCGCCAATCCAGAACGCATTTTTCATGGCAAGGAACTTTTCACTGACTTCAATATTTAACGGATGTGCTAAGACTTCTCTCACAAAGGCAGGTGATTTGGCAACAGCACCGATGACTCTAATGGTTCCTCCGGGAAAGTCTTGGGTTGTCCTTCTTGGCTTCAAAAATTGGATCCAACTCATTCTGAACCTTGGAAATCTGTTCAGGAGAGAGAAAGTTTCTGAAAACACAAACACCGTATTTTTCAAGCGCAGACAGAGTCAACATTGGCTTTTTCTTTGGATAAAGATAGGTCATCCAAAGCTAACTTAGGAACTTGTAGCTCCTCAGATGGAAGCAAAACTTTGGCGATCTTAGTTTCTGCCAAACTTGGAAGGTTTCTAGCAGTTGATGCACCATTAGATGGAGGCAATCGATGTAATTTCAGTTTGTGTAATGTTTTTGTGATGGCTAAACCAACATATTCACTGCTGTTAATAGCTTTTAACATCTCTAGCGATCATATAGGATTTAGTTTACGAAAAATTCTGTAAATTGTAGGCCTATTTATACTCAACTAGAGGGCGTGTCAAATTGATTCAATATTATTTCCTGGTTAGGAAGTTATAGTTAAGACCAGCTGACTCGAGGTCAGTTCCTAATTGAGAAATAATGACTAAAACACCGGCGGAAATCATAAAAGAAAAGGCTGATCAAGACAGACTCATTTGGAGTGATGCAGTTCGAAGTTTAGAATTTTTGAGAATCCTGACATCAGATGATCTGAATTTATAAATAGTACTGGGTTTTCGTCAACAAGATCAAACAAGAATCAGTTGTTTTTCCTCTGCACCTAGTTCTAAGACATGATCGATACAGAATTTGATAAGGGCCATATCTGGCATCAGTACTCTTCCTTGAGTAACCCTATTCCTACATATCCAGTCTTTAAAGCAGAAGGCGCAAGAGTCACCTTGGAAGATGGAACTGTACTGATTGATGGTATGTCTAGTTGGTGGAATCAAATCCATGGTTATAACAATCCTGAATTGAATCAAGCTATTTTCGACCAAGTTCCCAAATTCTCACACTTTATGTTCGCAGGTGTTTCCCATGAGCCTGCTATTGAATTATCCAAGAGGCTTCTAGAAATGACACCAACGGAACTCGATAATGTGTTTTATGCTGATTCTGGTTCTGTGGCTGTCGAAGTCGGTCTGAAACTGGCTCATTTGTATTGGGCCGGTAAAAGGGAGAAGCATGAGACCAGACATCCAAAAGATAGATTTCTGACCATTAATTATGGTTATCATGGTGATACTTTTGGTGCGATGTCTATTTGTGATCCTGTTAATTCTATGCATAGGAATTATAGTGGGTTTCTGACCAAGAATTACTTTGTGGAAGCACCAGAATCAAGATTTGATGGTGACTTTGACATAAAAGACATTGAACCATTAAAAGAATCACTCGCAGAAAATCATAAAAGAATAGCGGCTGTTATCATGGAACCAATTGTTCAAGGAGCTGGAGGAATGAGGATTTATCATCCTGAATATTTAAGGCATGTTCGTCAGTTATGTGATAAATATGGTACTTTGCTAATTTTGGATGAGATTGCTACAGGTTTCGGAAGAACTGGTAAACTTTTCGGACATGAACATGCAGGAATTATCCCTGATATCTTACTTTGCGGGAAAGGCTTAACCGGAGGTTACCTCCCATTGGCTGCGGTTCTGATGAAACGTGAAGTTGCAAATTGGGTTTGTGAAAATCCAGCAAAGAGATTTTATCATGGCCCAACTTATATGGGAAATGCTCTAGCTTGTGCGGTTGCTAATAAGAGTTTGGAGATTTTGCAAAGGAACGAATGGCAAGAGAAAGTTAAGAGAATTGAAACCATTTTCAAAAAGGAATTATTCGATAAATTACGAGGCTTGGAGACGGTCGAAGATCTCAGAGGCATTGGTGCTCTTGCTGTTATTCAGTTGAGCAAATATTATGAGACTGAATATTTGCAAAGAATTTTCGTGGATCATGGTTTGTGGGTCAGACCATTCGGGAAACTGATTTACTTAATGCCGCCTTTTGTGATTGAAGAAAAAGATATGCTTCTCCTTTGTGAAACTACTGTTCAGATTGTTGAATGCTTGGATTGAATACTGGAAGAATTAAAAGATCTTTAACTTGGTATTTGACGCGTAATTTTCTTAGGGCGTTCCTTTTCATTTAAAGGTCAACTGTAAAATGAAAAGGAACAAAAAAATATATGAACGTTTTATTAAAGTTGTTAGAAATACATACCGTGATCCAGAGTTCATATAAGCCATGTTAAAGTATTCGAATAGTATTGACATCCGTACTCTGAGTTAGTGTATAATAATTAATTGCCTCGTCTAAGGTCTTGACGTAAAAAAAAAGGCACGACATTTGCGTAAAGATAGCCTAAAAGCGACGACACGTCAGTTTTCATATGCGATCATGGTAATGAATTTCCAACGGTAATCAATTCCTAATCTTCAAAAGAACCATCTTGCTGTAGGTCTCGATATTCCAAGCGAATGAAAGACAAGTAACAGTCCCACATGGACCTCAGTGCGATTCTCCCGATGAACTTCTATCCGGGGCCCTTCCATCATAATGAACAAGTTATAACTTATCTATGTACTGAGGAATACCTATAATCTCCAAATGGAGATAAAATTTGGATTCTTCGGCTCTCTGTTGCACTGGTATCAGCAATGACTGTCCATAAGAGGGACGGTAGATGGTAAGGTCAACATGCTTTGCGACAGATTTCTATTACGGCAATGGACTGTGATCTCGATGGAATGTAGCCACCAATAGCCCTGAGATACTGGGCTGGTTGTGCGTGTTTTCTGTTGTTTGTCAAAGATGGTAGAGTCACCCATTTTCTGATTAGGCTGATAGGATGAGACTTCAAGTGCTTAGAGACAAAAAAAAAACTCTATCTATCAAGTTCTAAAAAGCCGCAATAACAACGAAAATGCCGCGGTAACCAACCAATCATGGCAGCACCCATGAAAATGCCCCAGTTTTCGTTCTTGTAAACAGTCCGTGTGGACAGATTAGAGGTCTCAAATGTTGTCTTACTGTTACCTGTATGTAACAGGCCAAGTAATGACGGCAGATGCGTTGTAACCTTTTCTGCTGTGATATCTCTAATGTAATTGGTGGCATTTTCCTACTGAGCTCTTGCTGGTTGGTAGTATAGGTGCTTTTCACAGTAACTTTTAATCCATTTCTCGACTCCGGTGTTATTGACAGACGTTTCACCATAGGCACAATTCTGCCATGAACCAAGACCCTGTGGAGTTTGAAATAAGTACTTGTAAGGCTTCGTACTGTCATTTTTGCAGAAAGTTGTAATCTGTCCAAGGACAGTTCTGCAAGTTGTGACTGTTGTTTCAGAGTTATCACGAAAACGAATATCAGCTGTGGCGCCTACAGCTAATAGTACGACTGAGAAGACAGCAATATTCTTTGTGTGGTCTGAATAGATGAGAATTGTAGTGATTAAGTTGGTTCTCTTTGGGGCATCGGGTATCCTTTTATAATGCCCCCCATGTAAGGTTCGATTGGTAAATACTTTAGCCTTTTCTGATTGATTGTATGTTATAGCTTAGTTACTGTCAAGCAGGGTCTTAGGGGTTGCTTATATACCTTAGGGAATGGGTGTTTATGGTCACCTGACTCGTGTTATGGGCTAACGTATCTGTATGGTGTTGGCACTAGCTCGTGATACGGGCTGACGTAACCGTTTGGCCCTGACACCCCAGTTGATATAAATTGAGTTCTACGCACTGCTGTTAAAAGCGATATAGGATATGGATGTTGCATGTCATTCAATTCCATCACCTAAGTATGTTAACCATCTTTTCAAACTCTACAGGGAAAGGAAGACAGTATGTCTACCCTCTCTATACACATAATAAGGTGATATCTTCAGCCCGTGAGCTGTTCAAAACACTGAAATACTCACTCACGCTGAGCAGTCTGTTTGACAGTGAATCTGAATCAGGATTCAGGAGAGAAGAGATACTCTATTCCGCTGTATGTGCCAACTCATTGGTCATCTACATACCACGTGCTTGAGTTCGCTGTGAAGCATCAGAACAAGATTAAGATCTTTAGAGAGATGTTCTTGAAGAAGGACTATACAGGAACAGAGGCAACATGTACATCATACACCTGTCCATGAGTGAACTTTACGAAGAGCTTGACAAGAAGTACAGGGAATTTATAAAGATTGTAACCAACATCCTCTGATTTTTCTTTTATATCGATGATTTCTTCACTGACTTTCTCGAAGTTGGCACAGAGGACTACAACAAACAACATGAAGAAATATACGGATTGGACGAGCTGAATGGAGGGACTCTCACTCAAAGTAAGATAAGCACTAGAAATCACAATGGATAGGACTTCCATCAACTATGGTTTCGCCGATGAAACGGATTTTTTATTTATCTGGTCCGTATTGGATCCAAGGTCGAAAGATCGGTTGCTCCATGTGAACTAGAGGGATACAATAACATGAAAAATACCATCCAAGGTGCAGAGGCGAATCTCGTGAATTCTAAAATGTTCTTGTTGATAAGCTAGGGGATATGCCAAAGAGATGATAACAGTGGTCAAGGAAGCCGAAACTCGTGATCTTTTTGCAGAGATGCTAGAGAGCAGATAGGGAGGGTTTCCTCACCTCCTTCAGGTGCTGATAACATCATTCAAGAATCCAAAAATGAGGACATATTGAGTCCAAAATTGCATCTTGATCTTCTTTCATATTGGAAGACACGCTCATCAACTCTTGAAATGCTATCAAGGCTGGCACGGATGTTTCTTTCCATCCCATAGTCATCCGTTACAACAGAGAGGAGCTTTAGCGTTGCCAGAGCTATTATCGGGACCCAGTGTCATAAACTTTCATCAGATTCGTTGTAAACCTTGATGTTTTTGAAAACCAATGGCAGCTTGGTGGACAAGTACTTCCAATATCCCAACAATTGGTGCCTATTATCGAAGTCTCGGTTTTAAAGTCGCTGGTTTTCTTTGTTTTTGAGTCTGTTCCCTAATCGGTTACAGTTTTTAAAACTATAGGTAATATTTAACTGATATTTTTGGTCATTCACCAGTGATGCCTTACTTAGAAGACTCGAGAGTATGACATTGCAGGAAACAGGTTTTATCATGGCCAGCTGAAGACAATTCTTGAAATGCATCATAAACACAATAAAGTTCAGTGCTTTTAATGTATCCCAATAATCCTATAAGCGATAGAAATCACCGCCCTCCTATAGTATTCCCTATCCCTCGATAAATTCACTAGATATTAGTATCATATATCCACGAATGACTTTCCGGTCCGAGCTCAACTCTAAGTCCAGCAGCTCAGCGTTATACGTCAAATCTTTGCCAATAGATGGACTTGATCCATCATCATCAAGGCTAATATTTTGCACAAAACTCGATAGGAATTGGTTCAAACGATTACTTAACAGATCCATATGAAACCGAATCTGAAAGTCTATCCAAAACGCAGTGGTATGGGCGTTTTTTCCTTTATTCAGCAGCTTATAGTCTTAGACCATTTGTTCGGCTCCTTGCAGCTTTGTCTAGCTTTGCATATTTGTTTTGATAAAGCACTCAACCGCGCCGAACAGAACAACTTTCGTCATACAATCGGAAATCGGAACAAATATTTACGACGCCTCTCCCACCCAAATTTATTACCGTTTTTGGTTTTTGTTACGTTTCGGGGATTTTCAAAAATTTAATCCCCTTCCTAGTTAAGCGCTTACGGTTTTCTCCAAGTGTTCAATTCCGGCCAGTCCATGGCAATTGAGATTCTTCCGAAGTGTCTCTGGACTGCGTTAATGCATATGTAAAGTAGTCATATTAACGTAACACGTTGTTCCTTCGCGCAAACCGCACATTAATGTTACAACCGCGTGGTATGACTTGAACACCTGTGACCCACAATTCGAAATCTGAAAATTCGGAACAAAGTCGGGTCAACACAATAACAGATCTGACGGTAAAATTCCAAGTTGCCGTCTTCGAGCCCCCGGTTCGGTTCTTTTTTGTTTTTGTTCCGCAAAATTGCACTGGTCGTGAGAAAAATCGATTTTCCCATAACAATATTTTTCAACCTCCCTAGTTAAGGATTTTGGGAGCGCTCGAAATGGCAGAATTTCCAACCTTTGCCATAGTTAGGAAAGCCAGATGCATGTAGCCCATAGTTAATACCCAGATAGTTTGGCTTGATACGGAAAATCAAACAATTCAGAGGAGGACTGAAAAAAAGTATGGTGACTCTATACATCAAATAAAAGGTTCGAGTAAAGATTTGGACGCTCTGATTTAAATGAAAAGAAATAAAGAGACATATTTCTTAATTCTTTAATGATGTCGATCACTTGAGGCGGGTTATGATTTTCTGCAACTTGGAATGTGCGAGATCTGGTTTTGCCGTTCAATATACTTCATTAAAGGATTCTGTCAAGAAATTTCGAATAAGAGCTGGGGTTATTCGATCCCATTCCTAGCAGGTGGACAGTCTTCTAATCCGGCAGACCCATTTTAACAGCACCCCTTGACGTGCTCCACTATAATAAATTCCAAGTTGTTTTCAAGCTTAAAATTCGAAATTTGTTATTACTTTTTAATTACTACTCTGTCGGCTTTGTTATGCGGGTATTTATTACCACACACTAGCTAGTTTGTGGGGACTAGAACATAGCACTTTAGTCTGCTGATTATAGAACCAGTGAGGTCTGCGTTTGTGCTTGCGATGATGTTCCAATTCCAGGTTGCGTCTATATGAGTTTACGCAAACATCTACCCTCCCCAATCTTGTCAAGAATTTGGTCCCAGTGCAAAAATGAGATTTTTGGAGATCAGACTTTTGCCTCAAGTCTCATCTTATGCTCATCAGCTAAGGGTCTTATTATGTCGTCTTTCATTTCGACAATCGTTACTGTACATATAATTTCCGAAGAAAATTGATATACGGTCTAACGTCTTTTCGTGTAAATTCTATTTTGCGTTTACCTCTGTGCATTGCAGCAGCCTGCCAAGAGTCAAGAACGACGTAGGAGCATAGGCATCTTAGAAACTGAGATTGTGCGTTGAGTTTCGATCCGATTTGGATCTGCAGGCTGCGGTGGAACTGGCATCTGCAGAATGAAGCCTGGACCCAATGAGATACAGAAAATTTGTGTTCTCGAATGCTTCTAGCTCAAAAACCAGACAAGGGAGTCATGAATCAATAGCACCACTCATGTGACTGTTACACACAACCCCGAATCTGAGACACTTAAGTAATGGAGCCTCTATGAGAGTCAGACAGAAGACTAAGTCACTGAGGTTGGGAAGTAGGCGAAACAATAATATAAACAAATCTCAAAATTATCTGACTCCCAGCTGTATGGAAATGCAGGTCGCCTAAGTTCATGAACTGGCAGATAGGTACGTACCATGTCTTATGTACTTGCGTACAACTCATTTCTAGCGAGTAGACCGAAAGTGCTCAGAATGAGACTCTAATCGGGAGACTGAGATTTCGTCTCAAGTCTCATTTTGAGCTTGTTCTGAAATTTACACGAGCATGTGTCCAGTGAATGGCATTTGAACAACTCCCGTCATGACTAAAGTTACGCCAGCTATTCTGATATTTACTCTTGAATAATAAGACAAATGCAAGTTCGCTAGATGAGGATTTTGTCTCCAGTCTCATTAGGCCTACTATAGTTCAGAAGATGGCCTCATTTTGCCGCATGTCTTTTTGACGACTGTGGACTGTAATTAGATCCCGTACATAGTGCAGTACGCACGTTTTGCCCTTCAGCATTCTGCAGTCTTATCTTGGTCCTCAACTCTTAATTATTTCTTTGAACTTCGAATGACACATATACTAAATGTAAACATTTCCAATATCATACCCATTAAAGAGAAAGGTTTCAATACCCGCAAACTGATGATCCAGCGAACTCGTGAAGTAGTACTTGCAGAAAGCTTGGCGCTGAGGTATGTACATTGTACATATGTTCCTTGAAATTCAATGATTTCCGAAGTCGAGACAAAGCAATTCTGGGCAAAACCCTTCATATTAGACTTTGAAGCCTGAGAGATGGTCATATATTTGTATCACTTTGATGATTGGGCTGCTATGGTTGTATCAAGAATCGACATATTCTTAGCGAAACCGCATGCATATATTGACTGGATCGGGCTCATTAAAGGTGTTTAGATCATTTGAAATCGCTTGCTAATTGTATTGACTCTTGAGTCAATGTGCTTTCAACTGAATAAATATAACTTCCTTCTATGGGATGACATCAGCTATCTATGTCCTTTGGCAGTGGAAATCAAGGAATCTCAAGTGTGTATACAGATTACGGCGTTTAGTATGATCCATCAAACACCAGAAATGGTAGCGTGCCTGGTGAAGCAACTGGATCTGAATTCTAGAAGGCAGTTCTGTGCAGGGAGGTAAATTCTGATTCCATGCCTGCACCTCTTCTTTGTCCGGTGCCGACAGAGTTTCTTGTGTTTACAATGTTTAATATCTGAGTGAGGCGGGTATATGCAGCTCGGGTATGCACTTTTAGCCACGCTGTCCGCTTCGAAGTGCTTTGATGTTGCAGCTAATTGCATACTGATCCTTGGGCTTTGATCCTACAAACTGATGTTATGAGTATAGTCGTAGTGACATTACCGGTATTTTCCTAAGGTCATGTTTTCCAATGACACTTACTAGTGATTTGGGTAAAACGACGGCCTGTGAACGTCCGTCTAAATTCTCTGGTCAAAATTTTTGGGTTAGTGATTTGAACATATGCAAAACATACATATCCTAGCATGAGATGAATAAATCTTTGAAATCACCTCTACGATTGTTCAATACTCCATATATACCGTGCATGTGCTGCAAATTTTATGGAACGGTCCAAAACCCCTTCGGGACTCTCTGTGACCACCCAGCATCCATCTCAAGTCCAGTTGTGAGCACCTATCAAAAAGAAGAGCATTCCTCCTGTATAATTCTTCATCTTCCAATATTTAATTGAGTTCCACCTCTTCACTTCAATGAGACTACTCAAGAAAGCTGGTACCGCTGGCTTACTTTTGGCTGCGGCATTCGCCAAAGAAGTCTCTGGGGTTTTCACTTCAATTAATTCAATTCAGCTGTCATCGGGCAGCGGTCCTTTTGGGTTCTATAATGTCGAACTAGGGTGGTTGATTGATACAGACAAGGTCGCAACCGGCGATACATTCACACTGGAGATGCCATACGTTAATCAAGTTAGAATCTTAACCAACGGTGCTTTGAGTAACTACTTTGATATCACGAAGGGCAGTGTCACCATAGCTTCTTGTACGAGTTATCCTGCTGGAGGACGTGTACTGGTCAGCAGCATACAATGTCAGGTTACCTCTGACCTCTCGGGCTATTCTACTGTCTCTGGTACTGTTGACTTCACCATTGTGTTTGATGGTGGTGGTAGAACTGAGACTGTTGATGCTGCAAATCACTGGGTTCCGGGAAGCAATACTGTGACATTCAACGATGATCTCTCTCTGCCAGTCTCCATGCAAACCATAGATACTTCTTCCAGAGTTTTCATCTCCAGAATCACAATGAGAGGTGACACTTTTTACTACTATACTCCACCTTCTAACATTTGTGGTGGTGGTGCCATCAAGAGCGGTACGTTCCAATTTAAGGTTCAGAACTCCCAATCTGTTATTGACACGGGGAGTACTGAAGCATACATCACTTCTCAGTTGAGCAACTTTGGATTTCCGCAGAGCTACAGCCCTCTAAAAATCACTTCAGTCGCTTCAAGTGCCGATGGTACAACTATCACTGTACATTTTGGTGCAATCGCTGCTGGCAACAGGTTCTGGTTCTCTACGTACACTGAGAACAATAGTGGTCAATATAACCAGTATGTTGTTAGTAATAACTTCAACGTTGTGTGTCAAGAAAATTCCCCAAAGAACTCCGATGTGTATCAAGTTACCCTGGCACCTGTGAAAGGAGGTGCCGGAGGAAGTGGAAGTGGTCAAGATAGGCCAGTTACTGTCACAACAACCCAAAGCGCAGACTCCGGTACAGCGAGTACCAAATTCGTCACTGGATCTGACTCGATCGTTACTGAGATTATTTTCACCGCACCCTCATCTACCTTCACCACGACCAGCACTTGGACCGGTGCCTACACCACCACCTACTTCACGACGGGAAGTGATTCTTCTGTGACCGAGGTTGTCGAGGTTCCAGAGAGTACCTTCACCACGACCAGCACTTGGACCGGTGCCTACACCACCACCTACTTCACGACGGGAAGTGATTCTTCTGTGACCGAGGTTGTCGAGGTTCCAGAGAGTACCTTCACCACGACCA
>PPNS03000096.1:0-22126 GCA_003708225.3 Williopsis suaveolens
TTTTATGGCGGCTGAGAGAAGTGTTGCTAGAGGTGAAATTCCAAAGACGTTTGAACAAGTCTTGAAAAGTGAAGAGAAGGACAAATGGCTTGATGCTTGTCAAGAAGAGATGGATGCTCACAATGAAAATGGAACATTTGACATTGTTGATGCGCCTGATAGCAGGAAACCAGTTGGATCAAGATGGGTCTTTACGATTAAGGACGATGGTCGTTATAAGGCTCGTCTCGTTGCTCAAGGCTATAGTCAAAAGTTTGGATTGGACTATAGTGAGACGTTCTCACCAGTGATACGTTATGATTCAATCAAGGTTCTCATTGGTGTTGCAGCTAGTTTTGGATTACCTGTACATCAGATGGATGTTAAGACAGAATTCTTGAATGGTCAGCTGGAAGAGGAAATCTATATGAAGGTTGCTCCAGGTTCCAAATATGAGGGAACTGGTAAGGTCTATAAGGTGGTGGAATCAATCCATGGGGTGAAGCAATCACCAATGATTTGGCATAAGACTATGGACAGAGTTCTAACTAATTCTGGATTTATAAAGAACTCTGCTGAAAGTTGTCTTTACTTGAAGACTCCCTCTGCGCCAGTCTTGATCGCTCTATACGTTGATGATTTGTTGATTGCCACAAAAGACCCAGCAGAGATGACAAAGACGAAGAATTTGCTTGCTTCGAAGTTTAAAATGAAGGATCTCGGGTTAGCTGGAAAGTTTTTGGAATAACAATTACGCAGAATGAAAGCTCGATCAACCTAGAAAAGGAAGCATAAATTAATTTAGTAAAAATTCCAGACATCAAATGACCCAGCTGATTCAATTCAATTCAGTACCTTCAAATGACCAACGTCTCCAGTTTTCAAATAGTGAGAAAAACCTAGACAACGGAGTCTTGATTTCATATCAAAAGCGATCTCTTGACTTCTTTGTAATTGCAAGATTCTTATTGAAAAACATTTATCGATCTTAAAGAACCGTTACTGTAAAAATATTCAGAATATCTCTTTACAAAAGGGAACAGGCGCTTACATCTATAATTAATAATTATTAATTTTCCTATAATATCATACCGATTATGTATTCATGCTGCTGATACACTGGTACTTGATACCACAATCAAATCAACTGCCAAATGGGAATGAACCACTTAGAGTATTATGTATATAAGATTCAAAGCATGAAATCTCACGACACTCTCTCATCGAGGAAGAACATAAACTTGGAAAATAAGCCATGGGAGCCAGGAGATGCTTATCAAAATACAAGATTGCTACTTTTCAGAGAGTGCATCATAAATTCATCTGAATGTTTGTGTAATTTTGGACCCTGACTATCGTGGCACTTGTGAGCCGAACGCTATTCAATATCTTATCTTTAGAACACAGCCAGGGGATTATTGGAATGCTTCAAAACTGGAGATTTCTTTCTCTCTCAAAGGAAATGAAGGTTTCAAGAAAGGGGAGGACCTATAATTGTACTAAAGGTCTATGGGATCATGAAGACTTACAATATTTCTTTCCTGGTTTGACTCGCGATTCATAGCATTCTAATTTCCCATCTTGAAAGATATTATGTTGGGAGATCTCCCAGACCACACAGGTGCGACTTTTCAATAGCAGCATATCTCAGAATGTCTTGCTAATGTCCACTGTAATTATTCGCAGCTATCGTTTTGAATCATAGGATTGTCAGGTCAGAGTCTTTGGAGTTATGGTACCAGATATGGATCTTCCTAACTACAGAATCTCACCTTATCCTTGTCTCTTCATTATAAGGGTGAGGGAGGTACTTTCTAGTGGAGAAGAACTCCATAATCCGGCTCCAGTATCCTATTAACTGTCAGTCTGGAATTTTACCTTCATCCACGTACATATACTCATTCCCATGATATCTCAACCTGGTGCCTCCCCTAGTATTATAGTATCATGTTGACTCAATAGACATATCTGGATGATGGATCTAACTTTTACAACTTAAAAACGAAATTAGATCGGGAATCTATAAGCAGCCTCATGCTATTCCTGAGATTAGTGACAAAAAAACCGCGTTGGAAAATTGAACTTCTACAGAACTTGAACGCATTATAAATCAGGACCAAATTACTTCCAAGTTGGAGTCTGGTACACCGTTACCGTACAAGATAGCTGTAACATTCAACATTGGGGTACAGATATCTGTATGTAACGTAACAATCTGCACAATGTTATGTCTCAATAATAAATATCTCGCTAGTAGACCTATAACCGTGTAACTATAGCTTCTGTAGTAGAAGCGGTGAACTGCTCATTACGAGGTTTCAACTGTCAAGATAATCTCTGAAACGGATTGTGAAGTGTACTCTATGTGACTCAATGACCTTTTCGCTAGGCTGTGCTTTTCTATCATCTTTCATTTTAGACGATATGTATTAATATTGTTGCTGCTGGTATAGGTGGTGGTAATTTTGTGACTCTAATTTTTTATTGTATATTCTCATCTATGTGTGCCTCTGCGGGATAGCTTACTACTCTTCCTTTTGGCGCCTTGTAGCACACTGGCTGCCAGAGTTGGGCTCGGATCGGAAAGTGACTCGCGATCCGAGTGATTCGCACGAATCGCACGAATCGTCAGAAGGATAGGTGATTCGTGAATCATATATATGATACTAGCATCTAGTAAATTTATCGAGGGCTAGGGAATACCATAGGAGGGCGGTGATTTCTATGGTTTATAGGATTATTGGGATACATTAAAAGACCTAAACTTTATTGTATTTATGATGCATTTTAAGAATTGTCTTCAGCTGGCCATCACAAAACCGATTCCCTGCAATCTCATACTCTTGAGTCTTCTAAGTAAGGCATCACTGGTGAATGACCAGAAACATCACTGAAATATTATCTATAGTTTTAAAGGCTGTAATTAGTAAACATACTCAAAACAAAGAGAACAAGCGACTTTCAAACCCAGAGTTTCGATCACAAGCACCAATTGTTGAGATCTTGGAAGTGTTTCTCCACCAAGTTGTCATTGGTTTTTAAAAACATCAAGGTTGACAACGAATCTGGTGAAAGGTTATGACGATGAATCCCGATAATAGCTCTGGCAACGCTGAAGCTCCTCTCCGTTGTGACGGATGATGATGGAATGGATAGAAACATCCGTGCCAGCCTTGATCGCCTTGGAAGTGTTGATGAGCGTGTCTTCTTTCGGCGCGTCCAGGAGTGTCAGGAACTTCTAAAACTCTTGTTCTCGACCACTCTGAAGCTCAGATTCGTGTCGAGAAGGTACTTGAAGAACTCACGTATTATTTCCTTCTTCTGGGTTTGTTTTGATACTGTAAACAATTGTTGCGTTATGTCTTTGGAGTCTTCTTGCTTGCTTCTGTTCAGCAGTTGATTCGCGCGCTTCCCTCTCTTTAAAGCTTCCCGTAGCTGATTGATTTGATCTTTGCCGTAGAGTGCGATGTCAATACCATGAGATCTTAGATGTCGGTTGAGATTGGATCTTGATCCGTGCAACTTTGACAACAAGAAGGTCTTGGTGCAATGCCAGGCACTGCACCTTATTGTATAATCTTGAAGCTTTCTTTGCGTCGAAGTGATTTAGGACTGAGAAGGAACGATCTCCTTCAAATAACAGGTCCACAGTACTTCGTTAACTTCTTTCTCACTCTTAGTCGTATCCTCTATAATGACGGCTGTAGGTGTCGGAGAAGAAGGTAGCTCTGAAGCAGGAGAAAGAGAATGAGGCACGTGACTTCCTAATGGCGATACTGGGGCGTACGTGACATGTGTTCTGTAGGTCACTGCCATAATCCTTATCATGATCATCTCTGTTCAAGTCAAGGCCGTCGTTGATAAGGCCAAAATACCCCGGCAATGGTCTTTTACATTTGCGGCTTCCATCGCCATTATGTGAGGGGTTCTTCTTGAATGTTCCTCTTCTTTAAGTCAGACATGACCGACAGATCGCAAAGGGCAAGTTGGAGGTCGAAATGTGAAGGGTTGGCAACTGAGGTTTTGTTTAGCTAAAGTCTTCCTTAGTGCGTGCGTCCCAGGAGAAAATCCATTAAACTTGCCATATCAGGGAAGTTTCCGAATCAGTAGAGGTTATGAGCGATCTCCCGGATCGCTCACTTAGCCACGAATCACTAAAGCATAGTGATTCGTAGCTCGCGGATCGCTCTCTGTCTCCGATTCTTCACATCTCTAGGCTATCTGTGATGGTGCCAAGCTGGAGTGTGGTCATTTCTTTTGTTTTTCGGTCTTTAATGGGGAAGGTGCTACAACAAACCTCTTTGGACAATCAGAGATCGACCGTTTTTCACGGAGACTTCAGCTTTTCACCACTCCTAGGCTCCCAGTGATGATAGAACGCCATTATCGTCTCGTTACTGAATACTGCCAACTCTAGAATGTCCTTTACCCTAACTCAGCATCCTGAAAGATCCAGAAGTTCCTCTAGATTCAATGTGTGTGGTTCTCTTCAGGCGTGCCCGTAACACTCCTACATCGAGAGCCGCTTTGGCCACATCTGTTCAGCGTTTCAAAGCTCGAGGGACGAATTTTCAGGAGCAAGACGTGCTCGAACAGCCAACAGCGCATGAGGGTTCTGATACTTTTGTTTGCGGCTCTTGGAGCTGTGCTGGGTCAGATAAACATCCAACTTCGTTCGAATTGGCAAAGACCGCCGTTCCAGCTTCGACTATTGTGAGTTCCCTGAGATAATTACAAGGGAAGCTCTTGCTGCTAACAGCATCACAGAGAAACAGTTGCCTCAGAGAATGAGTCATACTACCTTCAAGTACTGGGAGAAATTGCCAATTTTGCCCTTGGGGATGAGGAAGATGAAGATCAGGACTGCTGGGACCGAGAGAATCGTTCTGATGAAGATCTATACATTTCTGTATTGGATCTTTTGAGCCCTATTGAAAGATCACTGTTTCAAAATCTTCTTGCTAATAGATTCTACTCTCCAAGGATAGTTGCACACTATAACTACTTCAATGAGAAGGTGATCCCAAAATTCCAGAAGAAGCTGTTAAAAAAATGTGGAAGTATTCCCCGGACCTGGTTTCACTTGAATGATGCTGTTTATTGTGAACCTGACGATGCCTACGCAATTATGACGGATACTCAGAATCATATAGAACTTCTTCCGTTTGATAGAGTAATAGGTGACCAGGGCCCTATTGTTGTTGTTTATGGGGACGTGGAAGACAGTCGCTTTAAAGAGTTTATTTCAACCTTGTATCAAAGCTCTAAGATGGGTAAACTCAGGCTTACATTGAGATATACTCCACCAAATCATGATGAGAAAGAGATCCTGTCAGGATATGGCGTGGATCTGACATTGAAGAGGACAGATTATATCGTTATTGACGACAGGGACATGAAACTTAATCATCCTGCGCAACTTCAAACTCGGGACTACACCAATGCTGGTAATTTTTTGGAATCATATAAGGCTGAGATTGAAGGAATAAGTCGTGATGATTTCAGGGACCTTGATCTCCGGATTGCGAGTTTCGCATTAAGCTCAAAGAACTCATCAGAAAACTTTGATAACTTGTTCAATATCAACCAGGATCTCCCGAAGTTTGTCTCTTATTTAAAGGACCAAGAAATAAACCAAGATCTTTTGGAACAGATGGAGCTTAACGAGAAATTTGGAATCAACCATGAGAGTGCAGGTATGTTCTTGAACGGTGCTCCTTTGGATGCTGAAAAACTCAACATTTATTCCCTCCACAAGGAGTTGAAAGAGGAATTGAAATATATTCAGCTGTTGAAGAATCTACGTATCAGTACCGATGATTCTAAGAAACTTATTAGCAAGTATGCTCTCATCTCTATGTATAAATTTAGAAGGGGTATGACGACTAGATATCTGATAGATAAGGATGGGAACTCCAATCCAGTGATTTATTTGAACAATATCGAAGAAGATGATGCATACAAGGAGTACTCGCGAGACATCACAACTTTCTTACGGAGGTACGAATTTGGTGAGATTCCACAAGTGAGGTCAAACATACACACTGCTATCTTCGTAATTCATTTGTCAAACAGGGAAGAGGTTACCACAATCCTACATGTTCTCAAAAGTGTTACGAAGAATGGAATAGCGCAACAGATTGGAATAATCCCACTTAGTGATACAGATGAGGATGAGAGACTTGCCAATAAGGCCTATCAGATTGCTCAGAGTGGGAACAGGAAGAAGCTAAGAAGTTTCCTAGAAAAGGTTCAATCTGCGAGTTTAGATCAAGATGTAAGCACAGATGAGAACTATGTCTTAAATATTGTTAAGCCTTTTGTTAGAGACTTTGATATTGAAGGGTCGTCTATGATTGTCAATGGGGTTTTTTATGATTTCGATGAAAACTGGCCATATTCGCTTACCAAACAAGTAACAGAGGACAATAACTTCATTATGGGACTTGTCTATCACGAAAGAGTAGATACACTCACTGAAATAAAGGAAATGATCTATGAAGATGCCTACACATTGAGGAACACTTTATTAATGCCTACAGATAGCTTCTCTGTGGAGCATCGAATAGTGACCTCCCAGTTTCTGTTCCAGTGCAATGAGAGGTATCGTCACATGATAACCACATTTGGAAATGCTATGAATGGGGGAAATATTTTGGCTACATTAACCCTTGGAGCAAACTTCAGTACCAGATCTTCTCTTCAACAGCTCATTGAACTTTTGCAGCTCATTCAGAGAACTCATATCAACCTATCTGTGAGAGTGATCAATACAGGTACTGATGTATCCTTCATTGAGAAACTAAGACAGTCACTGGATATATCCGTTGACAATTCCATTGAGGCTTTGCAGAATATGCTTGATGATGATCAGCTTCTCGAAAGCCAAGAGCAGTCATTGGAAATCAAAGCGCTATTGAAGACTATTCAGATCGATTCTTCGTCATTCATTTTACTAAATGGTCGCTTTGTTAACATGAATGGCAAGATCGTAAGCTCTAATGCACTGGAATCATTTGTCAACGGTGAAGTGAACAGAAAACTGTCATCTGCTCATGATCTTTTGGCCATGGTGGAAATCTCAGGCCAAAAGAATGATCATGGATGGTTTGAGATGTATTCAAGTATTCTGTCCAAGTCATTCTTCAAGGGAAGTGAGGATTTTGCTTCACCTGGAATTTCAAGGTACGATTTCTCCAATATCAATACGACTTTGAGTATATCATTTGGGGACCCAACTGAGAGTCTTATCAGTATTCTGGTGGTTATCGATCCTGCCACTGAGCTTTCGCAGAAGATCCTAGGGCTCGTTAAAGCTGTGAAGGATCTTTCCTTTTTATCTACCACGATTCTTTTGATCCCACAGAGGAAGCTGTTTGAGCTTCCGATAAAGAGATTCTATAGATCTAACTTCAATCCATCTGTCCAATTCAAGAACGGAAGATTCTATGAGGAATCTTTTGTGGTGTTTGATAATGTTCCAGAGAAGACGTTGTTCACCTTGGATATGGACGTGCACCCGTCGTGGATTGTTGTTCCAAAACATAGTGAGACTGATCTTGATAATGTTCTACTTGAGAAAAGTGGACCTGTTATTGGAGTTTATGAACTGCAGAACCTCATCATTGAAGGAAATGCTATTGATGTTGATTCCAATGACCCCCCAGCCGGATTGGCAGTTCAAATACCAGGATCAGACACCAATGTGATGGGAAACTTTGGGTATTTACAACTCAAAGCAAATCCTGGAATATGGGATTTTTCCATCAAGAACGGAAGATCACTAGAATTGTACTCCTTGGTAAACACCAGATCAGATTCTGCTAATTCCATTCAGGTTCAAATTACCTCGATGGATGGCGCCCATGTTTATCCTAAGGTTAAGAAGAATCCTGGGAAGGAGCCAATCTCACTGCTGGCTACTGGAGATGATATTCCAGATACCGATAGACAGCCAAGTTATACTAGCTCTTGGTTCTCCAAGATGAAGAAAGGATCAAAGAAACAAGCTGAAATCAACATATTCTCTGTCGCTTCAGGCCATTTGTATGAAAGACTTTTAAGTATCATGACAGTGTCGGTGATGCGCCATACGAAGCATTCCGTCAAATTTTGGTTAATTGATAACTATATGTCAGCCAGTTTCAGAGAGTTTTTGCCTCATTTGGCCGAGGCATATGGTTTTGAATACGAGCTGATCACATACAAATGGCAATCTTGGCTAGTACCTCAGAGAGAGAAACAGCGTACAATTTGGGGATACAAGATATTGTTTTTAGATGTTTTATTCCCTCAAGACTTGGATAAGGTAATATTCGTGGATGCTGATCAGATTGTTCGTGCTGATATGATTGAACTCGTGGAGATGGACTTAGAGGGAGCACCATACGCTTTCACTCCTATGGGAGATTCCAGAAAGGAGATGGAAGGTTTCAGGTTTTGGAAACAAGGGTATTGGAAGAAGTTCCTCAGTGACAAGTTCAAATATCACATCAGTGCTCTCTATGTGGTTGACCTCAAGAAGTTTAGAAGCATTGCCGCTGGAGATAAGCTTAGGCAACACTACCAGGCTTTATCAAGAGACCCTGCGTCACTTTCAAATCTCGATCAAGACTTGCCAAACAACTTGCAAACCCAATTAAAGATCTTTTCGCTTCCTCAAGATTGGTTGTGGTGTGAAACTTGGTGTGATGATGAGAGTTTGAAGACTGCCAAAACAATCGATCTTTGCAATAATCCGCTGACAAAGGAGCCAAAGCTGGTGAGAGCACGTCGTCAAATCCCCGAATGGAATGTCTACGATGAAGAGGTGTCTGCGTTAAGAGAGAGGGTCTTGATACCTGATCAGTCTCTTCAGGAAGTGGAAGCAGATGCTCAAAGTAAGGTCTCAAATGTATCTGCTCTTCATGATGAACTATGATGTGAATCTAACGAGTCTATCGAATCTAACAACTTTTGAAAAATATCCTGTAGTCCCTCAAGGTACGCAGAAGTCCACCACCAACTAGTCCATCCCGTACGGGGTCTGGGTGTTTTCTTCGGCTGAGAATCTCTTGACCACTTTGTCAGAGAAAACAAAAAAATCCATCAATGACATATCAAAAAATCAACGATGCTCAGTACCATCCATCGTGCTAACACCATCAACACTGGTCTTTTGGTGAGGAAGTGTGTGCTGCAAAGGCGACTCTATGCTTCAAGTTCGGAGGATCTCCCAAAGAAAGAACATGCTAAACCACCACCGATGAAACCAGATCATACAACGCTCATAAAGGAGATCCAAAGATCTATGGTGAAAGTCCCTCCTCCAAGAAAGCTCAAGAAATTCCTGGATAACTACATCGTTGGTCAGGAAAACGGTAAGAAGGTCATGTCTGTAGCTGTCTACAACCATTACCTGAGAATCAACGACAAGGCAAGAAAGCTAGCCAAGAGACTCAAGGAAGAACAGCAAAGGGATGATGATTCTATTTACACACTGAGCAATTCTGTGGAGCCGTCTAACAAATCACCAGAGGAGATCACATTCAGCCTTGACCAGGAAGACGAAGATTTGGAATTGAGCAAGTCCAACATCCTTTTGCTGGGTCCCTCAGGGTCAGGAAAAACGTTAATTGCAAAGACGTTAGCCAGAGTCCTCAATGTACCATTCTCGATCACTGACTGCACCCAATTGACACAGGCTGGTTATATTGGTGAAGATGTTGAGCTTTGTATCGAGAGATTGTTGGTGAATTCTGACTATAACGTTGATAGGGCGGAAAAGGGTATTGTTGTCTTAGACGAAGTAGACAAATTGGCCAAACCATCATCATCTATCGGTACAAAGGATGTCTCGGGTGAAGGTGTTCAACAGGCCCTTCTTAAGCTGATAGAAGGTACTACTGTCCAAGTTCAAGTTAAGAGACCGGTGAACAAGGATAAGGATTCTCAAAATAACACTACAGTAGCCAAGAAAACGGAGACATTCCATGTCGATACCAGTAACATCCTCTTTGTTCTCATGGGAGCATTTGTTGGTCTTGATCAGCATGTTTTGAAGAGAGTAACATCAAATGATCTGGGGAAGACAGTTGATAACGCCACCAACAAGCATACTATCTGCCAAATAGACCTTGAAGATGGAAGAAGAGTCGGTGCATTAAGTCTTGTCAATCCTCAAGACTTGACTTCTTATGGTATGATTCCAGAACTAGTGGGAAGAGTTCCTATCATATCTAGTCTGGATTCTCTGGATGAAACAGATCTCCTATCTATTTTGACCGAGCCGAAAAACGCACTTCTTATACAGTACCAATACATCTTTGAGCAATTCGGGGTGAAGCTTGTTGTGACCAATAAGGCACTCTCCAAGATCTCAGAATTGGCTCTTAGAGAGGGCACTGGTGCTAGAGGATTAAGAGGTATCATGGAAAGGTTGTTGTTGAACGTCAACTATGAGTGCCCAGATAGTGGCATCCAGTACGTTCTTGTAAACTCTGAAACCGTGAATACGATTGATTCTGGAGATATTCATACCAAGTACTATGCCGGGGGTGATATCTTCCACCTCATTGAGGACGTCCTTGCAGAGGACAAAGCCCTTGGAGGAAAACTTCAGGACGAGCTAAACATCAAGATCAACGATGAGATATCTTGATATATTGGTTGTACATATAAATGATAAATTCTATAGTCTTCACAAGGCGTAAATCTTCCCTTATCATTTTTGGGGCGGGGGGGGGAGGGTTATGTGGCGTGCGCAAGGGGCAGCCAAAACATGCGAGTGATGCACTGATCTTCGAGAAAGAACTGAACAACCCCACGCAAAACAGTTTGTTCTTCGGTGTGAATCAGGAGAGAGAGTGTGAAAGCATTAACTCATAGGAAAGTGTGCAGAGTATCACTCCCACCAAGGACCCATTTCGTTGTCATTACAGAAGGGAAAAGAGCAAAGGAGGATCACTAAGCACTCAAGAAGGGACTCGGGAGCAGCCACATGGACAACGCAACCACATCACGATCATCAATCTTTAGCCACCATAGGCCAAGTAGAAGAGGACCCTTCAAAGGAGATGGGATCACAGAACTGGAACCACACAGCAGACCTGGTGATGGGGATGATGACGGTGCTTCTTTGATCTCTGAGATTTCACATTTCAGCAAATCATCCATTTTTGCGAAGAATAAGCACCATCTCACTAGTTATTTCACGAGTCACATGTCCATGACCTCTATGGATACTGCCCCTAAGCGTGCACCGAGAAGTCGTTCTGAAGAGATCAAAATCAGCTACAGAAGGGCCGCTGAGCGTTGGAAATTGATAAAGAACTTGAACAAAGTTGACAAAGCTGGTGACCCTTTGACATATGCATCCACGAGGCTTGGTGCCTTCCTTCTATTTTACGACACCATACTGGACTACTCTGAAACAAACTCAATAACTTTTGAAGAACAGGAGACGCTGAGTTCTTTTTGGTCTATTCAGGCATTGAAACTCTTAACTGGCGTTGCTGGATACTTTGTTATGGATGTCTTGACCAGCTTCTCCAACAATGAAGCCAAAGATACTACAAGGCTCAAGACGATAATGTTTTCCAATGAGCTCTATGGAATTGAATACGACTGGCAGTTTGCCATTGATAATCCGAATGTTGAAGTCTATTCCTATACGACCAAACCTGTTCTCTACACAGCATACTCTGACTACAAGAGTGCAATTGGTCCGCCAAATCATCATATCCTCCATGGAGATTCATACTTGAGTCTCCCATTATTACAGGGTTCATTTGCTGGAGGACTCTGCTATGATTTATTCGTATATCTCACGTTGAGGGAGAGTGAGTGGGTTCCAGCGTTGTCCGAGCTATATCGAGTCTTGTCCCCAGGAGGTCAAGTTAATTTCTTCATGATGGATCTTACTGTGATCAACTGCAAGAATGAGATCTATAACGGCTTCTTCTCTATGATAGAACGAGTGATGAGAAGGGAAGGAAAAGACCCAATGCCGTGTAGATCGATCCAGAGAAGATTGAGAGAGGCTGGGTTTGACAAAGTAAGATATTCGTTCTTCACGTTGAAAAAGGGAATACCGAACAAGATCGGTAACATGATGGAGTTTGTGCAAAGCTACATCGAATGCACATTGTTCCGGTACATGTCGCAGAGAAACCTTGTGGAGGAGGAGTTGGAACTGTTCAGACATATGAGACTGCAATACAACGAGGACTTACGTAATGGCGAGCTGTTGAGTGAATTTGGGGATGCTTACTATATGATGGTATTCGCACAGAAGTCTGCTAGGAGCTTAGGTAGGACCTAGGTAAATGGGTTATGGATCTCTCTGTTGTCACGGATGAAGATGGTATAGAGTAAAACATTCTAGCCAATCTTGCCAGTCTTGGAAAGTTTGAAGAACGCGATTGTCAGTACTTCAAAATATCAAAGTTCGCCATTTGCAATCGATCTTCTGCGAGATACCTTCTGAACTCCTGCACAACACTGTCTGCCGATGTTGGTGGCGAATCGATGTCACTAAACTGTTCTTGCAACATCTCAGTTAACAGATCCACTTCATCATCATCTGCTTTCTCAATGCCACCACTATCTTGGATTACTTCTGGTTCTTCACTAAGGCAATTGTAGTACCTCACAAGATTGTCCTCTACTCCTTGGACTATTTCTGTCACTGTCAGATGATCCCCCAAGTTATGCTTGATAACACGATCTTTTGATCTCGGATCAAGAATTGAGCAGATAAAAGTGAAATCCAACTGATTTGCAAAATTGTAGTATTCTGATGTCTTGTCCCTCGCAGCGTCCACAGCCTTTCTTATCGACATTGGTAATATTCCTCCGTTGATTTCTTTTAGGTTGTAGTTCTCCGTCACCTTCTCATGTGCTTTAGTGCCTACCTCAAGAAGATTTGTGAGAAAATCATCAATATGATAGAACGAAAGGATGACGTTTTCGCTGTTCGCTTTTGCCTCTGAGAACGCTGTCGTCAACCTAGCAAAAAAGCCAAGGATCCTCTAATGATCTTGATATCATCCCATGCTTTCTTGGTTAACGTTGATCAGATTTCACTCATTGATAACTTGTATTTCATGCATGTAGATTCTTCTCCTTGGTAGTTTATGTCAGTTGCGTTTTTGAGAAACGCTTTCAATTGTTTTTCATGAGTACATGCAAACTGCAGCATTTTTTAGGTAGAAGACCAACGAGTTGGAACATCAAGGGGGATAGCATAACGTTTCTGTTCTAATGCTGCTTCGGAGTCGAACATTGATCTCATTTTTGGTGAATACTTAAGAACTTTCAAAAGATCTCCGACCGCAGACACCGGAGAATCAAGGGAATTGCCAATGACCTTGTCCTCTAGGAATAAGAAGCCTTCACTGTCAACTCCAATCTCTGGAATATCAGCCCCATCAGCGGCGTCATCCAGATCGTCGTCAAGGTACTCGCAAGTTAAATCTGGGGCTCTGAGAGTACCAAGCAGGCACTTTACAATGGTATCAGTGCCGTGAGCATTACATCTCATCAATGAATATCTCCCATTGAAAAGTTTTGAAATGTAGCTAATGGTGTCACTTTCTTTCTCCACTTCATAATACTCTGCAAGTTGTTCTTGGATCTGATCTGCTAAAGTGAAGTTATTACTACCACTATCCGTGCTGATAGAGAGTAGTTTCTTTTCCATTCCGTAGTCTTGAAGAGCTTTAAAGACGATGTTCCCTATGATCGGCTGTTGTCTTAACAAAATCGAGCAAATACTCTGAGTAAGTGTAGTTGTCATCAGTGAAATGGACAATTATACATAGGTAATGTTTCATTGAGGGTGAAGTTTAAAAGTCACAGGATATTGATACAGCATCTTGCCTTGCCAATTTGGCTTTCAAGTCTATCTTACTGATTTCATAAAGACTTTCAAATCTTCGTGGAATTGTCTTTCTTGATATGCTGCTAATCTCTTTAGGGGCGCCTGACAGTTTGAGAAACGCTCGCAGGTGCTCATTATCAACAACTCTGTAGCTTTGACTGGTTGTCAATAAGAAGAGATAGAACTGCCGTATCATCTCTCGATTTTTGCTCTCTTTGGCCGCCAAAAGTAGCTGATTTCCGATATCTTTTGGACCGCTCACACGGTGGGTACTCTAATTGACAAGCTTTCCCTTTGTAGGGCATTTTTCAGTTCTCCTAAGGTGGCTGTCGAATATTCTGTCAGTTCAATACCATGCGTGTTACGCAAGTGACTAAACAAGTTCCCGCAAGAGCTTCCTAGACTTGACAATGTCACTTTATGAGTACAACCTTTGGCTTGACAACGAAGAACTTAATCCTGTAACACTCTTCTGCGTCAGAGTGGGAGTTGGTAGGAAGCCATGAGCGGAATCTGGATCTGGAGCGTTCGGCTCTAGCGCTGGTGCCTGTGTAGCCTGTACCAGCACTGGTGATGATACCTCTGTCTCTGTATTTTGTACGGGCTTTTGTAATAGCGGCTCAACAGTTCCAACATAATCCTGATCAGATTCATCTCGGTTTAGGTCAAGACCATCATTTAGAAGACAAAAATGACCAGGCTTTAGTTTCTTGCGTTTGGTCAAGTGGCTGTCATCTGCACTCTCTGATATCGGTGGTCGTCTCTTATCAATTCTGGACATGATTCAACTCTTGAAAGATGGTTGAAATGATAGGGTGTTGACGATACAGTGCGACGCGTTCTCTATTGATGATGCAGAACTAAAAAGTTACCTAATTAGGAACGGTTATGAGCGCTGCTCGTATCCTCTCGGATCACGGATCAGCCTTCTTGTATGATCCGGCCCAACTCGACTTATGGATCACGTTTTTTTTGTAGTGTCACAGAAAAAAAGTAATTATTCCGTTACCATGGCATAGACACCATTCCCACCAGCCACTGTCATTACCTGCAAAGAACAAAAGAAAATCCAAAAAGCAAAAGTTCGCGAAAAAAGAAAATAATCTGCCATAGGCTGTCGTGCCACTATGCCCTCTTCCAACCCGCAGGCTGGTGGAATTTTCGCGAAACCGACCAAACAGAAAAAAAAAAACGCTGAGCGGGAATTAGATACAAAAATCACAAAGAGATTTCGACATTTTATGGTCATTCGCCTACATCGTTGTGCACCGTTTGTCAAGAGACTGAACACACTCGGATATCGCACAATGTCTCAAACTACAGACTGGACCGCCCAAAAGGTATGTCCCTTCTTACCGCCTTCTTTTGCGCAAGGGAAGAGATCTGATCTGATCTCTTCTGTGAATTAACCGCCCATCTCTATGGCTCTCTAAATAGGGTGGCGCCTCGATAAAATACTTTACTAACACTTTCTCAAGGTCCGTAACACCTTCTTGGAGTACTTTAAGGAACGTGGCCACACCTTTGTCCCCTCTTCTTCCGTTATTCCATACGATGATCCTACTTTGTTGTTCGCCAACGCTGGCATGAACCAGTACAAGCCAATCTTTCTGGGTACTGTCGATCCATCTTCTGACTTCTACAACTTGAAGAGAGCCGTTAATTCCCAGAAGTGTATCAGAGCAGGTGGTAAGCACAACGATTTGGAAGATGTCGGTAGAGACTCTTACCATCACACGTTCTTTGAGATGTTAGGTAACTGGTCCTTTGGTGACTATTTCAAGAAAGAGGCCATTGAATATTCCTGGGAATTGTTGACAAAGGTCTACGGCTTGCAGCCAGATAGATTGTACGTCACATACTTTGGTGGTGATGAAGCTACTGGTTTGGAACCAGACTTAGAAGCTAAGAAGATGTGGGAAGATGTTGGTGTCGACCCTTCTCATATCTTGCCAGGTTCCGTCAAGGATAACTTCTGGGAGATGGGCGATCAAGGTCCATGTGGTCCTTGTTCCGAGGTCCACTACGATAGAATCGGTGGCAGAAACGCCTCCGCTTTGGTCAACGAGGATGATCCAAACGTTCTCGAGATCTGGAATAACGTTTTCATGCAATTCAACAGGGAAGCAGACCGTTCTTTGAGACCATTGCCAGCCAAGCACATCGATACCGGTTTAGGTTTCGAAAGATTGGTCTCTATCTTGCAAGATTGCAGCTCTAACTACGATACCGATGTTTTCCAACCATTGTTCAAGAGAATCCAAACGATCACAGGTGCTCGTGAATACACCGGTAAGTTCGGTGCCGAAGACTTAGATGGTATTGATACCGCATACAGAGTCTTGGCAGACCATGTCCGTACTTTGACTTTTGCTTTGGCCGATGGTGGTGTTCCAAATAACGAAGGTAGAGGTTACGTTCTGAGACGTATCTTGAGAAGAGGTGCTCGTTACGCTCGTAAGTACTTCAACTACCCAATCGGTAACTTCTTCTCACAATTAGCCCCAACTTTGATCGAGCAAGTCAATGATATCTTCCCAGAAATTTCTAAGAACACCTCGAACACTTTTGAAATCTTGGATGAAGAGGAAGCCTCTTTTGCTAGAACTTTGGACCGTGGTGAGAAGTTGTTTGAGCAATATGCTATTGCTGCACACAAATCTGATAAGATCTTGAACGGTAAGGATGTCTGGAGATTATATGACACTTATGGTTTCCCAGTCGATTTGACTCAATTGATGGCTGAGGAATCAGGTTTGAAGATCGATGAAGCCGGCTTCGAAAAGGCTAGAGTTGAATCATATGAGGCTTCTAAGGCGGGTGGTAAATCTAAGGGCTCTAACCTTATCAAGTTAGATGTCCATGCCTTGGGTGAGTTGGGCGAAGAATCCGTTCCAAAGACCGATGATCAATTCAAATACGGTACTGAAAATGTCGATGCCATCATCTTGAAGATTTACGATGGTCAGTCCTTTGTTGAAGAGATCACTGATTTGACTAAACAATACGGTATCATACTTGATAAAACTCCATTCTACGCTGAACAAGGTGGTCAAGAATACGATACTGGTAAGATTGTTATTGATGGTTCCTCTGAATTCAGCGTTGAGAACTGTCAACAGTATGCTGGCTATGTATTCCACACTGGTTTGTTGGCTGAAGGATCCCTGAAGGTTGGTGACAAGGTCATCGCCGGTTATGATGAGTTGCGTCGTTGGCCACTTAGAAATAACCACACTGGTACACATATCTTGAACCTCGCTTTGAGAAACGTTGTCAGTGGGGATGTTAGTCAGAAAGGTTCTCTTGTTGCTCCAGAGAAGTTAAGGTTTGATTTCTCTCATAAGCAAGGTTTGACTCTCGATGAGATCTCGAAGGTTGAGAAAATCTGTAATGATGAGATCAAGAAGGCTCAACTCGTCTACGCGAAGGAGGTTCCATTGGAGACCGCTAAGTCCATCAACTCTGTTAGAGCCGTCTTTGGTGAGACTTACCCAGATCCTGTTAGAGTTGTTTCTATCGGTGTCCCAGTCGAAGACTTGTTGAGCAATCCAGATGATACTAAATGGCACGAAGTTTCCATTGAGTTCTGTGGTGGTACACATGTTGCCAAGACCAGTGATATTAAGGACTTTGTTCTCACTGAAGAATCAGGTATTGCCAAGGGTATCAGACGTATTGTTGCCGTCACCGGTAATGAAGCCCATGAAGTTCAAAGAATTGCTGATGACTTTGCCCATCAACTTGAGAACGTTGGTAAGATGGAGTTCGGTCCTTTGAAGGAGAAGAAACTGAAAGAATTGGGTGTTCAATTGGGCCAATTGAACATCTCCATCTTGTCCAAGAATGACTTGAAGAACCGCTTCAACACTTTCGACAAGGCTGTTAAAGAGGAGATCAAGACTCGCCAAAAAGCCGAGAGTAAGAAGACTTTGGATGCCGTTAAGAACCACTTCACCGCCAACGAGGCCTCTCCATATCTGGTGAAGTATGTTGACATCAGTGCCAACGCCAAGTCCATTACCGAGGCTATCAACTTTATCAAGAGTAAAAATCCAGAGAAGTCTATCTACCTATTTACTGGTAATTCTGATAAGGTTGCTCACGGCTGCTACATCTCGAACTATGCAATTGAGAAGGGCGTGAACGCCTCTGATCTGGCTAAGCATGCTGCCGATTTCATTGGTGGCAAAGCCGGTGGTAAGGGTAATGTTGTTCAAGGTATGGGTGATAAATTAGATGGTGTTCAAAGCGCTGTGGATGAGCTTGAGAAGATCTTGAAGGAGAAGCTCACTATCTAATCTTCCGGCCATCCATTTTGTTGCTCTTCCTATATTTGTCTCTCTCCCCTCACCTTTCTCCTTCTATTTCATAAGCTAATACTTCTAGATCGTTTGCATATTTGTTTACTCATGAGTCATATGTAATGAATACAACACACTGATATATTAAATCTTTTGCCGTAGCCCCGTTGCTCCCCACCACCCCGTTCGCCCACTCTCGGAGGTGAAAATGTGTCAAGGAGCAATGGCCTTATCGCCGTATCACTGCTGTCCTTACTTTCTGTGCCCACTGCCGACTGCCCAAGATTTGGACGCCTAGGGAGAACGGGAGGCAGCCAGATTTACAGCAAGGTGCACAAAATAAGGTGAGTATAAAAGGAGGTTCCTTTCCCTTAATGATAAAGTATGTTTTTTTTTTCTGAGAGAACATATAACGGATGAACCTCGCAAGCTTGGACCAACTTCCCGCAGAGCTCCTACTTCATATCGCCAGTTTTGTGCACAATGAGCCACAAACATTGGTAAACCTGCTCCCAGTCTGCAAGAAGTTCTACTATATATATAGAACTGTGCTGTATAGAGATATCTGGGCCATCGTGTCAGCCGATGAGCATTTCTCAGAGCATTGTTCTACAGAGCGGGTACGAGACTGCATCATTTCGAATGGGGGCAAGCAATTGCACCACGAGACCACATTGATCATAAGTCTACGAAGCTTGAAGAAACTTGCCAGTGTGCTATTAGAGAATCCTGAACTCTGCACCTTGATCCATTCATTCAACATCAATGCCCTCAACTTCGATGCTGCAGATAGAGAAACATCAAACAAAATGCTTAGATACATGAGAGAATTTCAAGAGACAGGGTGTCATATCACTGAAAGAAAGAGTCAGAAGCTCTTCATTCACAAGCCGTACCTTTCTGATTTCCAAGACCGAGTATTTGAAGCTTCAATGCTTGACTTCTTCCAAGAACCAACAAGGAGAGTCAACATTAGCACATACATCTCTCAAAGGAGAATAATTGGTGATGCTAGGGAGTTGAATGAACAGAAGGAGACAGAGAAGAAAGGCATGTTGATGGATATCGACCCTGCTGCGGTGAATATGGTTCTTTTCTGTCCTCATAATTTTGAAGAGCTGAATAGAGATTATGGTTATGTCGAATGTATCGACAGTATAAGGCAGTTGTTCCAACAGGGTCTCAAGGGAGAGATGTCTCTTCTCAATTTACAAAACATGATGATGCAGAGCTCTCTAAGGACTTCCCATCCTCAGAATGATCTTGTGTTCATGTCATTCATGCATTATGTTATCGCTTCAAGTGCTTAGCTATAAGAAAAGTCTTCATTTTGGTAAATTTCGTGTAAATACTAAATTTTGATTGTTATTGAATAAGCTTTAAAACAATCACTGAAGACTAACAAGCTGATTTTGAATCTAGAGATTCATTCCTCGCAAATCTTTTGCGGTATTCTACTTCTCCCGGAATAACTCTTTCTGGTAAGAGACTTTTACGACTGAATTAAAAACACAGTTGCAAATTATAATCGGAAATCAGAAATCTTACCAAATTGAAAT
Organism: Williopsis suaveolens; assembly: GCA_003708225.3. Taxonomy (NCBI): domain Eukaryota; kingdom Fungi; phylum Ascomycota; class Saccharomycetes; order Phaffomycetales; family Wickerhamomycetaceae; genus Williopsis; species Williopsis suaveolens. Next base: position 19,704 of record PPNS03000096.1, read on the forward strand.
TGAATGTTGTATATATACATTTTAGTAGAGTTTTCAATTACTGTAACTGGAGGTATCAATACATGCATGATACATGGACAAAAACGTAGCACAACTCTCCCATTACTTTCATAAATATTGTGCGGGCTCACAACCTTTTCATTCTCAGGAGCCCCATAGAAAAAAGTTCACTCCAACAATCAACAGGTAAGGTGAACGGCGCGCAATAAGGAGGCGGGACAAGATGGTTAGACTAAAAGCGAGATATATCCTCTTTGACATCCTTACGCCATCTAGCTCACAGCTCGTGAACTACACATTAAAGGCCTCGCTGTTGGGCCTTCATACCACGACACCAAACGTCAACTTGAGAGCCATCGCAGATCTGGTGCGCAAGCAGATCCAGCTGTATTTCGGTGATTATGGGACAGGTGTCACAGGGATGTCACTCATGGTGAAGTACTTCTCCCCTAAGACCTCTCGGGGAATAATACGATGTTCTAGGGACCATTACCAATTGGTGTGTGCAGCCTTGACGATGATTCAAAAGGTGAATGGGAAGGATGTCATAGTGAGGATTGTCAGAGTTAGTGGAACTATAAAGAAGTGTGAACAAGCTGCTATTGAAAGGAATAGGGAGCTGATGAGGGTATTAGATACTAAGATCGAGGATGATGGTATCCTAGATATCGAGGACGATGAAGAATCCGACTAGCCTACATAGCAATGACAATGAATGACCGACAAAAAATGATCAACGTTTCTGTTTCTTATGCTGTAGACCATATTCTGATTCTCCTCTCTTGTTCTCGGTAACTTCGCCTGATTTCTCAAATTCAACAGGTCCCAAGTCTTCAAACCTCTTCTCATTTTCAATAGTTTGTAACACAGTATCAGGATCTTTATCCAGCGTGGATTCCGACACTTTATAGATACTATTCACAGCCTGTTGCACAAACAACGGGTTATCATAAGGTTGGTCCTCACTATTTGTTATCTGTGTCGACTTAGTGAATAATCTTGAATCGAAATGGCCTTCTACAGACTTCGTTGCTCTTGCCAACCCCAATTGTGTTCTTTCAGAGATATCACGATCACCTAAAGACTTTGCCAATTGTCTCGTTCTTTGTTCTTTACCCATCCGTGACATCTTCAGCTCCCTCTCTGCCTTTCGTAGTCTCTCCTCCCTAGCCAGAGCTCTATTCCTTGCATCATCATTCTCATATTGGGCCTTATTTCTTCTTTCTTCACGAGCCTTCTGTGCCAGTTGCCTCAACTTCTCTTCTTTCTCTCTCGTTTCCTTCTCTGCAATCTTCTTCTTCAAAGCATTCCGCAGTTTGATTTCTTCTCTTGCCTCTCTATCAGCAGTGTGTAGAGCCTCAGCTAGGGCAATAGTGTTCTGACTGACTTCTTGTCCCATGTTTGCAGATGGATCTCTACCATCAACAGCCAATCTATTATCAAGTGCGATGGTGAAACCATTCGGGTTCTTCCAATTTGAGATTGCAGGGGGGATGTACCATGCCTTTTGCTCTTCTGCGGTGGCCTTCCTAGTGGGTGCATGTAACACAGGTGCTGGTGGAGATGGAGGTCTTTCCAGTTGTTTTTTCTGTTTGAATTTAGGAGGAGCCACCGGGTCCTCTTGTTTATCCACGATTTTGATGATCCTGGAACTCGTTGGTTCATCATCGAGGATGTTTGAAGAGGTATATCTCACATATTCAGATTTGCTTTTATTTTTCTTCATAGTCTTCAACTTGGACTGCAGCACAGTATCCAATGCCCTCCTCGTTCTCTCAGTACAATCTCTGATCTCCTCATCTGAAGGCATGGCTAGCGACAAGTTCTTCTGTATCTGTCTTAAAGGCTTCACATCATTGATAGAGCTCTTTATGACGATGTCTTGGTTCTCTCCTGATCGTAGAAGTACTGAATAGTCCTTTGTTGCCGTTGTTGTTATTGGCTCCGGTACCACAACAACATCCTTGTTGGAGCCTTCTTCTCGGTCGCCCTTCACCTGTTTAAGATACTGCCCAATGGAGAACATGCTTCTTTCCTTTCTTGGCCTTCTTTTTCTAAGTGCTTCAAGCTGATGTAACAGAAAGAAGTTGATGGACATAACTGCATTATTTCCTCCACTTGTCATGACATAACGAATTTGTCAGCAGATGATAGTTTCGCGAAAAATACCTTGAGGCGTTTGTTCGAAGAACTCTTGAATTCGTATGATGGAGTCTTTCATGGAGTTTTTTTTATCGGCATCGATCAAAGGAATTCTGGGAGAAGAAGTATGCGATTCAGCTGGTTAATATTTCAAAGTTTTTAGGGATGAGATCGAATCGATCCGAATCGAACTAAATCGAATACGAGGCCGGACCCCCTGGTTTTATTCGAAAGTTATAATGATGTGTATTTTATTCTTCAGCAAACGTATCAACCTGAAA
>PPNS03000097.1:0-20910 GCA_003708225.3 Williopsis suaveolens
TCAGGCTGTCTTGAACGAACTTGATTACATGGAGAAGGAGCTTGTGAAGCTTCCCTATGATAATGCTGTTGGTCATGAGGAGTTTGCTGCTCCATTATGGGAACAATTCGTGCTTGTTACTCAGAGAGTCTTCCAACAATACTGGAGAACACCAAGTTATATCTGGGCCAAACTTTTCTTATCCATCAGTTCTTCTATCTTTATTGGTTTCGTCTTCTTCAATGCCAGCGCTACAATTCAAGGCTTGCAAAATCAGATGTTCTCCATCTTCATGTTTTTGACTATCTTCAATCCAATGCTGCAACAGATCTTACCGGTCTTTGTTGAATCTAGAGATCTTTATGAGACGAGAGAACGCCCTTCTAAGACATTCTCGTGGAAGGCTTTTATCACTTCTCAGATCGTGGCTGAAATTCCTTGGAATGCATTGATTGGCACTATTGCTTTCTTCTGTTGGTACTATCCTGCTGGTTTCTACCACAATGCCTCTACTGGTGGTACTACTGAAGTTAATGATCGTGGAGCGTATGCTTGGTTCTTCTGTGTTTTATTCTTCATCTATATTGGTTCCATGGCTCATATGTGTATTGCTCCTATGCAATTAGCTGATATGGCTGGTAATATCTCTTACTTGCTCTTCACTCTTTGTTTGACATTCTGTGGTGTCTTGGTTACTCCAACTGCTATGCCAGGTTTCTGGATCTTCATGTACAGACTGTCTCCCATGGCTTACTTTGTTGGTGGGTATTTGCCTAACGCCATTGCGCATGCTGAAGTCCTTTGTTCTAGCAGCGAGTTCAGAGTGGTTGCACCAGCAAACAACTTGACTTGCGGTGAATACTTTTCTCCTTATATTGAGGCTGTTGGTACCGGTTATGTCAGAGATCCTTCCTCTACTGCTGAGTGTGAGTTTTGTCCGCTTTCAAGCACTGATGACTGGTTGGCATCTGTTGATTTGAGCTACTCATACAGATGGAGAGACCTTGGTATCTTCTGTGTCTTCATTGTGTTCGACATCTGTGCAGCTGTTTTGTTCTACTGGTGGGCTAGAGTTCCAAAGAAGAACAGTAGAGTCAAAGAGGAAGCTAGATCGACAGTTGCAGAAAAGGATTCTGATGATTCGATTCAACTTGAGAAGGGTGGCAACTCTTCTTACTCAAATATCTGAATTTTTTAATTTAAACTAATGATATAATAATAGATCGTAGTTCGACAGTTGCAGAAAAGGATTCTGATGATTCGATTCAACTTGAGAAGGGTGGCAACTCTTCTTACTCAAATATCTGAATTTTTTAATTTAAACTAATGATATAATAATAGATCGTAGTGTTCTATTTGAGAGGTTATGGCAATAAAGAACTCTATGTCTCTCGATTTATTTTCAGATCTAATCTTCAGGCTTCCAGAAGTGCTTGCGAATCAACTCTAGAGTTGGGCGGGATCATACAAAAAGGCTGATCCGTGATCCTCGGATCATATGGGCCCCTTGGATCCGTGATCTGAGATGATCTGAGCATCGCTTATAACCACTCCTAATTAGGCAGTCTTCAGTTCTGGATCATCAAGAGAGGGCACGTAGCACCTGTCTCGTTAAGACACTATCATTTCAACCATATTTCAAGAGTTGGATCATTTCAGTAACTGATGAGAAACAACCATCCATATGTACATACTACAGTTTTATAATAGATACTAGATAGTCTCTCTTATTTATTCGGCGTATATATTGCCATTCTTTTTTACCTCTTAAATGAAGGTCGATATACACTTTGCAACAGTAATAACGAGATGATGATTGTTCTGCAAGCACTATAAGTCCAAATTTGTTTGAGACAACTCGTTACTCCAGTCTCTATTAGTTCTGGTTAGTAGTTACTCTAGGACTCCTTTTAACATGTGAAATTGATTATCTGTTAATATAGCGTTGGAACTTGGATCAGTGTTTGTTACAGCTTTGGAATCAAAATCTAAAAAAATTTGAACATTAGCTTCTAGGAACGTTAAATATTGCTCAATGATCAATCTGGTGGAATCTTGAATTTGGATATTCTATGTGCTAGAGATTTTAGAGATATTAAAAGCGAAAATACTTGGACTTTCCAGAAATCCTGACCATGCCATTTTTCTGGTTTGAATTTCAGATGAGTTTTCGGTGAAATGGCTTAAATTTCAGATTTCCAGAAAAAAATGCTTCAAACTTCCTCATTCTGGGACTCTATATTCAAAAAATACAAACTGATTGTTGTATCTTTATTAAATCTCCTTTAGATCGCTAGGCTGTGCTGAAACCATCTTTCATCATATAAGAGATGGCGGTTGCCTTAGCAACGAACGACGCGAAAAGATCTCTCGGTTCGAGACACATCCATTAAAGCGTAAACAAAAACAAACCACATCTTTGAAAAGGAAGAGAAGGGAACAGTTTGAGTTTACTGGAGAGGCCTGTTGCCATGTCAAGGAATAGTGCTGTGGACTTTGAGCTGATAGAGAGACAAAAGGAGAATATTGAGCCATCGAAGGGCGGACGCTCTGCCATGGCGCTGAAAGAACTGTTCACCGCAGAACCTCGCCGTTTGAAAGAACAACAAACGCTAGAGCGCGCTCAGTTTGAACAGAATCTCAGGGATACAGAGGAATTGGATGACCCGATTGAACCATACCTAGAGTACCTCCAATGGATCTCGAATAACTACCCATCAGGACGCTCAGTTGATAGCGGGTTAATACAAGTGCTGGAGAAATGTACATCACAGTTCAGAGATGTTGCTTACTACAAGAACGACCCAAGGTACTTAAAAGTGTGGTTGAGCTATGCCAAGTACTCTGAAAACCCAAGAGATATATTTGCGTATCTTGCAAGAAAGGAGATTGGAAAACAGCTTGCAACTTACTACGAGGAATATGCCAACTACCTTGAGACCAATGGAAGAAACATCCAAGCGGATCGGGTTTATCAAGAAGGTATAAAGCAACAAGCAAGACCACTCAGAAGACTACAGAAGCGATTTGACGAGTTTAAGATACGGTTTGAGTCCAAGATTATTCTACCAAATGAGCCACAATCACCTGTGTTCCCGGTTAGATCTGCTCTCGCTGTCAAAAGTGGGACTTCACTGTTTGCCCCTTCACACGATGAAGCAAAGAGACCTAAGAGGAAGCTTGAAGTCTTTGAAGATGAGGATGAGGATGAGGATGATAAATCTTACGTGAAAACTGGTGGCTGGGATAATCTTGGATCCGCCCTTTTCAGAAATAAAGAGAACAGACTCGAGGCCAAATCTTGGACTGATGAAACTCTTCCTCAATATATTTCTCCAAAGCTGAAGAAAGGAAAAATTTCAGTATTTAAAGATAAGAGCTCTTTACCGAGCGGGCCTGTTTTCAAGATCATAGAGGTTCCAGGAAAGAAGACTGAGAAAGTTGACGTCAATTTTGATTTACTTTATCAAGATGAGGAATTCTGTGTTCACGAAGTTTTAGCAATGATGAAAGGTGTCTATATGCAGAATCTAGAGCAGGATCCCGTGTCTCCAGTATTCAAGTCTCTTGTTACTCAAATAAGGAAGACACAGTATGACGAGACCATTCACTTGAATAAGCAAGATCTCAAGAAGAGATCTTCACCTACTGCTACGCTGTATACCAAAGAGGCAAAGCAAGAGATTGAAGCGATGTTTGATCAGAAAGATGTTGGACCTGTGAAGAGAGATGATGATGGAATGGACGAGTTGGTATATGATGACTTCACAGAAAATATCACACTTCGACCAATCGATGAATTGACAGAGAAAGTCTCCAAGGAGACAAGAATAAAAAGACATGAACTGAATGAAGTTGTGGACCTCATAAGGAAGGAATGTATCGTGAACCCTGCGGATGAGGCCCTCAAGGAGATGCTTCTACACGACTTGACACCATCTTTGAACACATACAAGGGATTTTACAGGTCTGAGAGAGTGATGAATATGTGCTCAACGTTGAAGAAATCCCTTAATCTGAAACAGTCTCGTCATGTTTTTATTGAATTTGATGGAACTAGGGATCCCTTCAACCTGAAATGCCTTCTTGGAGAGGGCGGTTTTGCTTCAGTATATCTCGCCGAGAGCATGAATGGTGCTTTCAAAGCCATTAAGTGTCAGAAACCTTCAAGTGCTTGGGAGTTTTACATATTAAGACAGATTGAAGAGCGCTTAGCTAAGACCTTGACGCTTGAGTCCATTGTTTCTCAGAATGAGATCCATGTATACAAAGATGAGAGTTATTTAATATTGGAATACATTCGTAAAGGTACAGTTTTGGACGTGGTTAACTATTATAAGACAGTTGGCAGGAAATTGGAAGAATCATTGGTGGTCTTCTACACATGTGAAATATTGAAAGTTCTCAACTCTTTGCACAGTGTCGGAATCATGCATGGCGATTTGAAACCAGACAACTGTATGCTACGGTTTGGGTCTGTATCTGAGTCAAGAGACTGGAAGGACGCTGGCATAAAACTTATAGATTTTGGAAGATCCATTGATATGACGTTGTTCCCAAAGAATGTCCAGTTCAGATCAAATTGGAGAACAGATAATCAAGACTGTCCTGAAATGCAAAACAAAGAGACATGGACATATCAGGTAGACTATTATGGTGCCGCAGGTATTATTCATACAATGTTGTTTGGACACTTCATTGAGACGAGATTTGATGGAGAGAAAAATGTTTTGGTGAACCCTATCAAGAGGTACTGGCAGCAGGACATCTGGAATCCCTTGTTTGACATTATGCTCAACTCCAAGAGACATGGCGAACTCCCATTGAGTAATGAGATGCAGAAATATATTGAACTAATGGAGAAGTGGCTCCATGAGAATGCTTCTGGTTTAGACAGCATCTTAAAAGACATTGAACGTGGGTTGAAATAGAGTACCTTAGTTTATAAATGATAATGAAGTAATGATTGTATTATTTATTGTCACTCGTAATTCTCGTTATTCTCTCTTGTATACTCTGTGTATCCTTTTTACTAAAGAGACAAATAATCTTCGTCCTAATAGCCACAATCTCCTCCCTTACTCTTACTTTCAGATCAAACTCAGCAGATATAATTTCGGCTTCTTCCTCTACGAGGACTCTCTTGAAGAGTAAGTTAAAGATCGTACCAAACGTGAGAGACATCACTGTTGCTGTAAAGATAATAACATTGTATGGCATCGAGAAATCCGGTGTTGGTAGAGTGAGCAACGCAGGTGAGGTTCTAGCTCTGTATTGTTGCGGTTCAATGACAGTGACCATACCTGGTTCCACTGAGAATCCGTGATTAGCATCTGGTGGGTATTCAGCTATTAATAATAAAGATTTATCGAATTGATAAGAGATAGCAATCGTGGATTTTGGTGGAAGGATGAGTTCAAATTCGAGATGTGTTGGTCTTTCACGATCCACTTCTGGTTGGTAATAAATGGATTTGAGCACATCTTCCTGATCTGCACCTGTAACTGTTAGGGTATGCAAGTAGATTCTCATGAACCATGGGAGTGTCTCAAGGTAGATCAATCGACTTTCAGACTCCAAGTTGTTCGTGAAAACAGTTCTCAGACCACCTTTATCCAATCCATAACCAGTGAGAGATCTTGATACGAGAACTGGTGCTTGTTGGATTGGTTTCACATGTGTTGCATTTTCAGTACTGACATGAACATCGTAATTAGCTTGCTCCTTGAGGTCAAAACAGTTATCGCCTGTTCCAAAGAAATTTCCATCAAGACTGAGGAAAACATCCCAGTTCGGTGGAGCATGAACACAGACCTTACCTGGGTTCTTTGATAACAAGTTAGCATTCTTAATTGAACGACCAAACAGCTCGTCCAAAGTGAATGAAATGGCTTGTTCTTGGTTAAGAGCAAAGCATTGGAATGCGTCATGTGGCTTCCCAGGGTCACATTTCAAATCACCACCCGCAAGAGGTCTTGGGATCGGGCTCTTGATTCTTCTCTTCACTCTGGCAACGTCCAAAACGGCATTGACCTTCTGGGACATAGAGAAATTGCATGAATCGGTTTCACAGCGTGTTTCAATATCAATTGACATCATATGCCATTCGGATTCAAAGACTCTATGGCCATCTAGAAGTGATGCCAAACCTGCTTTGCCTCTAGTTGGTAAGAATTTCACAAATGGTGTCAGGTTCTCCGTGCACACCGGTTCTGAAGGGAGAGCTGCTCTGAGAAGGAAAAGCGTGTAATTTGGGTTAAAAAGTGGAATTTCAGTTGTCGGTGCGAACGATTTTAATGGGAACACCGTTTTAGCACTATCAATGAAGTTTAAAGAGGCACAGAAGAGGCCAGAAAGGGAGTTCACCAAGGTGAGCCATTGTTTAAAGCCCTCATGTGCATTCTCAGCCTCGATCACAGCCCAAACTTCAACACCAACACCTCCAGCGGATTCGCCAGCATCTGGCAATTGACCCCAGTGTTCTGAATCCCACCAGCCTTGACCAAATCTGAGATGTAGCTCTCTGGTGTATGTAGTATCCAGTATCGAAGCCAATGATCTCGGGAAGGCCCTATAGTTCGTGAACGGCCTCTGTGAGGACTGCTTCATGGTTTCAGATTCCAAGTTGAACGTGAAGGATGTGAAGACATGATTCCTCGGGAGGGGAGTTATGTCTAGTTGCTCACCGAAAGGGTATGACACTTTGTGGTTGTCCTGTTCGTTGTCCTGTTGGTTATTACCCTGTTGGTTATCCTGTCGGTTCTTGTCACCGGCCTCATCAGCAGCCACAAGTAGCGGAACGAGGGACACCAGGATCTTTAGCCAGTTCACCTTCATCTCTGCCTCCTTATTATTCACCCTTGGAGGTCCTGTTTTGAGGTTAATTGAACTCGATGGTTTGGTGTCCTGTCGTTCAAGGGAGTTCATTCCGGGGATATCGGCCCTCGGATCTTATGCCGTTGATCAAATTTAAATGCTCTCTGTACCTGCGATAAATGCTCCTTTCTGAGCTGATGAACAGAACTGCTGTTGAGATGGTGGAAGGTAGCGGTAATGGCAAATTTAATGGTAACAGTGACAGTCTCCAGCTCGGTGTACCTAAGAGTGTTGTCCAGGCGATGAGCCAAGACGCTGAGGACTTTGACCCGCTGAAGTATAGACAAGGTGCTAGAACCAAGTACCAGAACGAGTCCGACTACCACAAGAAGAGGTATGAGAGAGAATTGTCTCCTGAAAGAGATCCAACATTAACAGACGAACAACTTGCAGATATCAGAGAGAAGGAGCAGTATCTGAGCGCCGAGCATGTCAAGAGCGCTGATGATGCCTCTCCCAATGTGGCCAAAGTTGATGAGCCCGAAGATGGCGACAAGACGCCACCAAGACGAGCCCGCAAGAGGAGATGGGACATTGGAGGTGAGGCACAGGGGCAAGAAGTATCACATAAGAAACTTCACTGGGAGAAAGAGGATACGCTAAAGTCCGCGGCAGTCGAAGGCTATGTCATCCCTACAGAGACAAAGGTTCCAGCATCTACGATACGGGAAGTACTTGTGACAGAGATTCCAGGTGTAAAAGATCTTCAGTTCTTTAAGGAACAAGATTCCAAGTACTTTGGTAAGCTCTTGGATGGAAAAGACGAGAATGAACTCTCTATCGAAGAGCTGAAAGAAAGAAAGATTATGAGACTGTTGCTGAAAGTGAAGAACGGCACACCAACTGTACGTAAGATCGCTCTAAGACAGATCACAGATAATGCAAGATCGTTTGGTGCTAAGGCCATATTCAATCAAATCCTTCCACTTCTTCTCGAGAAGAGCCTCAGCGATCAGGAGAGACATTTGCTAGTGAAAGTCATTGATAGAGTCTTGTACAAACTAGATGATATGATCAGACCATACACACATAAAATCCTTGTTGTGGTTTCACCATTACTCATTGACGAAGACTATGTCACGCGTATTGAAGGTCGTGAAATTATCTCTAATCTCGCCAAAGCTGCTGGTCTCTCACACATGATCTTAACAATGAGGCCGGATATCGATCATAGCGATGAATATGTGAGAAATACAACGTCGAGAGCATTGGCAGTAGTGGTAAGTGCATTGGGTATTCCTGCGTTATTACCATTCCTCAAGGCTGTTTGTCATTCTAAGAAATCATGGCAAGCTCGTCACACTGGTACTAAAGTAATTCAACAGATTGCAATTCTCGTTGGATGTGGAGTATTACCTCATTTGAATGGACTGGTTGAATGCTTATTTAGAGGACTCAACGATGAACAACTATCAGTGAAGATTATGACCGCACAAGCTCTTTCGGCATTGGCCGAGGCATCGGCCCCCTATGGTATCGAATCATTCGAGGAAATTCTTGAGCCACTTTGGAATGGTATCCGGAGACTCAGAGGGAGAGGACTTTCGGCATTTTTGAGATGTATCGGTAATATGATGCCTTTGATGGATTCTGAGTACGCAAGTTTCTACACAAGGGAGCTGATGAAAATTCTTTTACGTGAGTTCAGCTCACCTGATGACGAGATGAAGAAGACTGTTTTGAGAGTGGTACAACAATGTGCCGTGACTAATGGTGTGGATCCTAGATATCTCAAGACCGAGTTATTACCCTCTTTCTTCAAGCATTTCTGGGTGAGAAGACTTGCAATTGATCGTCGTACATCTAAGGCAGTCAGTGAAACTTCACTTGTCTTGGCTGAGGCAGTTGGAACCCAAGAGATCATCGAGCGCTTACTTAATGCTCTAAAGGATGAATCTGAGCCATTCCGTAAGATGGCGGTTGAGACTGTCCATAGAATTACCATGAAGTTAGGATCAACAGGTCTCACTGAAAGAACGGAAGAAAGATTGATTGATGGTATCCTTGTAGCTTACCAGGAGCAGACGGTCAGCGATGGTGCCATTCTTCATGGTACTGCCACTGTTATAAGATCTTTGGATACAAGAGTGAAACCATTCATCGGTGCTATCATCACCACGATTCTTCAAAGACTTAAGAACAAAACACCAGAAATTCGTCAACAGGCTGCAGACCTTATTGGTCTTATTGCTCCAGTTTTGAAGTCATGTGACGAGGATGAGATTTTAGGAAAGCTCTCTACTGTTCTTTATGAGTCTCTCGGTGAAGTGTTTCCAGAAGTATTAGGTTCAATCCTTGGAGCTTTAAAATCTCTCACGGCTGTGGTCGGTATTGCTGATATGAAACCACCTGTCAACCAAATTCTTCCATCATTGACACCAATTTTGAGAAACAGACATGAAAAGGTTCAAGAGAATGCCATTGACCTGGTGGGTCAAATCGCGGATAAGGGAGCAGAGTACGTCTCTCCAAAAGAATGGATGCGTATTTGTTTTGAGCTCTTGGAAATGCTTAAAAGTACGAAGAAGGGAATCAGAAGAGTTGCTAATAAAACTTTTGGGTTCATTGCTAAAGCCGTCGGTCCGCAAGATGTTTTGGTTACTTTATTGAACAACTTGAGGGTTCAAGAACGTCAGCTTAGGGTTTGTACTGCCGTTGCTATTGGTATCGTCGCAGAAACTTGTTCCCCCTTTACTGTGTTACCTGCATTGATGAACGAATATAGAACGCCGGAAGTCAATGTCCAAAATGGTGTACTGAAGGCTATGACTTTCATGTTCGAATATATTGGTGACATGTCTGCGGATTACATCTACGCTGTGGCGCCATTATTGGAGGATGCATTGACTGATAGAGATCAGGTTCATAGACAAACAGCCGCAACAGTTGTAAGACAAATTGCCCTCGGTTGTGTTGGGCTTGGTCGCGAAGACGCTTTTATCCATTTCCTCAATCTCCTAATGCCAAACGTCTATGAAACGTCTCCTCACGTTATCGCTAGAATCTTGGAAGGTATCGAAGGTGTCAGAAATGTCACTGGACCAGGTATTTTTTTGGACTATGTTTGGAGTGGATTGTTCCATCCTGCAAAGAAAGTGAGAAAACCATTCTGGAGGCTTTACAACAGCGCTTACGTGCAACAGGTGGATGCACTTGTGCCTTATTATCCACAAGTCGAGGATGAATTTTACAGATTGGATGTATTTGACCCTATTATATGAATACCTACAATTCATCAACAAATATCATCTATTTCGCTAGTAGTAAGTCATCCGTGCTACTCGTGATGATGTTCGTTCTCGTATTCTTCAATGATGCTGCTTCTTTCGTCTTCTTCAGCGTCACTTTCCTCATTCTCCTCCTCTTCTTCATCATTTGACTCTCCCTCTCCACTGGAAGAGCTTTCTTCCTCGCTCTCTTCACTCCCCTCTTCCTCGCTTCCCGTTTCTTGTTGATATATGATCTTCTTCTTCGGTCTGAAAGCTGATGGTTTAGACTCTTCATCGGCAAAGAAATCATCCAGACTTTGAAGCTTGTATTTCTTATCCGATATTAGTGGTGGGATCGGTTGGTGCATCGATGCACGAGTAGTAGTTGAGGATATAAAGCTTTTGATAGCCTCCTTCACTTCGATAGGCTCCCTAACAGAGCTTGGGGGTAGCGATTCGGGATCACTCCAAGGAGGGAGTATGTTGTAGTCTTTGACAATTTCATCAATTGGGAGCGAATCAAATATATCATCCTTGGTACTGGAAAGCGGATCACCAATCTTTTTTAGTGTGACTAATGGTACTGGCTTCGGAGCCTGAAGAAGGAGGGTGGCCAATTGTGTGTGTTTTGACGAGAGAAGAGCATGCAACATTCTTGAACGATCTCTTATGTCATATACGTCGTCATAGCGGCCCAGCTTGATAACATATCCGAACATCTTTGGAATTATCCCTTCATAATCGTAGTTCTCCAAACTCGAATCACCCGACGAGTTCTTATAATATTCCAGATCATACAAGTATATCTTTGATGCAAGCATGATGATCTGATAGCGGACATTTTCCGTTTCAAAAGAAAAATTCTTTATAAGCTTTCTCAAGACATCCGGGCCAATCTTTGGTTCGATCTCCGAGAATTCACCAACCAACCAGATGATACTTCCCTTAGCACTATCAGCGAGTGATTCATGATCGACTAGGAGAGCCAATTTCGTAACTGTCTTCACATTGTTTCTTGGGTTCTGTTGTACCAAATATCTGATAACAGTCAAGAGTTCCGTGGTAATGGTTGAATCTTTCTTTGGATTTGAGATCTCATTGAGTAACCATTTGAGAGTCTTTGAGCTCCAGTATTCATTGATCTGGGAACATACGCCAATTGCTTTGACACTTTCGACAGAGATTCTTGGATCGTCAGCATGTAGGGCGTAGTACTGGAGCTCATGCATGATAGTTTTAATGTTGTTTTCATTGCATATTGAAGACAAGATCTTGAGTTTGAACTCAGCAATAGAGATTTCATCACTCGGAAATAAGTAAAATCTCTTCTCGTACTGGACGAATATAGTTGGATCATGAATTGCCATGTACAGGATGCTCTGAAGTACAAATATGCTAGACTCACAAGGACTTGTCAGCAGGCTTCTCACCAGGGATGCTGAAACTTGCGCCTCTTTGAAAGTTTTTGAAGGACTCAGATGGAAGTACGCTCTAGTCACTGCAAGAATGACAGCATCGCTCCTGCTGAACAACAATGGTCTAACAGCATCAAGAAAAGTCTTGAGATCCGGATCAAACTCAACATCATAGACCGGAAATGGAATTGCGTTGTAATTATCGGGGATCTCGATGAAAGTGTGTTCATAGGATGCAGTATTGATAATCTTTGGTCTTGGTAAGAAGATTCTCGAGTAGTTGGAAAGTAACTCCACAACATAGATTTGGGTCCACTCGTCCAACTCACCCACCATTGAGCACAGTCGACGGAAATGTCCGTGCAAGAGTTCATAGTTCATTGGGCAAATAGTTTTGTATGCAGTGATTGCAGAACTTAGAACTGAGCTATCTCTATCTTTCAAGAGTTGTTTGATGGAATCTGTTAACTCGTCTTTAGTACTTGTTCCACAGTTGATGAAGACATTCACCAGAGATATCGCTGCTGCTTTTCTAACCACCGGAGATGGATCTGTGGAGCATTTCTTGATTCCAAGAAGAACAATCTGATGGATGGAAGATATTCTGATCTCAGACATCACTCTAATGGCTAGTGCTCTTACTTGGTCGTTCTTATCACCAAGGGACTTCTGGATGGCATTCACTGATAGTAAAGCAGTATCATTCTCCTTCTCTGCATATCTCAGAAGGTAGGAATACACTAGTCTCCTAATGTTCAAGTTGGAAGATGTGACGTTCTTGACGACGTCAGTGAAGTATTGCGAGGCATCTTCACCACTGGATACCAGAGAAATCACATATTTCAGGCCCTTCAAGATATCCCGTTCGAACTTGGAATTGAGCAGGTTGGAGACCTCTTGTGGTCGAAGCTCTCTCGGTGTCTCAGCAAGTCGAGCAGACGCAGCCGCGGCTGCTTCTAGCCCAAGATCACGGGCTTTCTCGAGCATGGACGTAATCCTTGCAATTGAGTCTGTCATTGTGGGGGTCCAATGGGTGCTCCTCAACTCTAGGACTTTTTGATGCGGAAGTTGTTGAGCCTTCTCCTTTGAATTCCAGCTCTGTTTATAGCGAACTTCCAAGTGTGCACCTGCTTATGTCACCCGATTTTCGCATTTGGCAGCTGGAAGGACCCTTCTGGAGAGGCCATAGACTGGAATTTAAAGCGCCTACAATAAGTCAAATGGCAAATTAATTCATGACATTATACAATAACTATCTTCAGTAACATAATCATTTATTTATTGGTAGTTGCTTGGGTACTTGAAGTCTGTGATCTCGTAGAAGTTCTCCTTGACGTTTCTGACAGAGACAAATCTACTTAGGATGTTACCAGAACCTGCCTTGTCGTTTGTACCAGAGGCTCTTGCTCCACCGAACCATTGCTGTCCAACAACAGCCCCAGTGGACTTGTCATTGATGTAGAAGTTACCAGCAGAGTAACGAAGTTTCTCCTCTGCCAACCTGATAGCATCTCTGTCCTTAGCAAAGACAGACCCGGTAAGACCATACCCATTGGTTGTGTCAATCTTGTGCAAGATGGACTCGTAGTCAACATTGTCATAGACGTATATTGTCAAAAGTGGACCAAAGAATTCGTTCTTCAAGAATAAATGGTCTGGGTTGGTGGTCTTGACAATAGTAGGCTCAATGAAGAAACCCAGAGACTTATCATATCTACCACCAGATATGAGTTCAAGCTCTGGATCTTTTTCAATGGAGTCAATAGCCTTTGTGATCTTGCTAAAGCTTTGCTCGTGGATAACAGGACCCATAAATCCACGAAGTCCGTCAGTAGAAGAAGTGTTCACTGGCTTGAAGGTGCTGAGTGATTCAACAATGACAGTTTTGAAGTCCTCCCATACAGATTTGGCAACATAAGCTCTGGAGGTAGCCGAGCATTTCTGCCCTTGGTACTCGAATGCACCACGCAGAGTAGACAAGGCAGAATGTAGTATGGAAGCAGATGGGTGGATAACGTGGAAGTTCTTACCACCGGTCTCACCAACAATTCTTGGGAAGTCTCTGTATATGTCAAGAGCAACATTGTCAGAGATCTTCTTATAGAGGCTTTTGAAGACAGTGGTAGAACCGGTGAAGTGCAACGCAGAGAACTCAGAGTCACTCAAGACGGTATCTGTAACCATGTTTGGCTCACCTGGAACGAAGTTGATGACACCCTCCGGCAAACCGGCCTCTTCCAATATGGTGTAAAGGAGATAATTTGAGAGAGCAGCTGTTTGGGAAGGCTTCCACACAACGGTGTTACCCATCAAAGCCGGAGCACCAACCAGGTTGGCCGCAATAGCAGTGAAGTTGAAAGGGGTAACGGCATAGACAAACCCTTCCAATGGTCTATACTCAGCTCGGTTCCAGATGCCTGGACTGGTCTCGCATGGCTGTGATTCATAAAGTTCCTGTGCGTACTTGACGTTGAATCTGAAGAAGTCTATCAGTTCAGCGACAGCGTCGATCTCAGCTTGGTAGACGTTCTTACCTTGACCCAACATAGTTGCTGCAAGCATTTCATAACGGTACTTTGTGCTGATGAGATCGGCAGCCTTCAAGAAGATAGCAGCTCTATCAGCAAAAGGTGTCTTCAACCACTTCTCTTTCGCAAGCTTGGAAGCCTTTATGGCAGCCTTGACATCATTTTCAGTGGCTTGGGTCACGTTGGCCAGTTCTTGAGAGGTCTTGGCTGGGTTGATCTGGGAGGTGAGATCTCTTTCTGTCCCCTTACCATAGATTCTTTCACCATTGATCACTAGGGGGATATCAAGAGAACCGTTATCTGTGAATTTGGTAATGGATGCCCTCAAAAGATCCCAGTCCAAAGTGTCATTTTTACCAAAGGCCTTCACAGGCTCGTTCTTGATTGGAGGGATTCTTGGATATGCAAGCTGTGCAACTTGTCTGCTTTGGTGGAACTGGGTGATCGAAGACGTTCTTTTAATGGCGCGTGGTAAGAGTGCCCTGACGCCCCTGACGAAGTTTCTTGAAGCAGACGTGCGCGATGCTTTGATGAGACAGCTGTTTCCTTGTAGCATTAAGAGTGATGATTGATTAATTGATACTCAAAGTTGAAGAACTGGCAATCTTCTCCCATTTAAATACCATCAAGGAGAGGAGCCTATTGTGCATTGTAGCTGTCCCGCACTGCCGGGTAATAGAAACGGTAAGCGAGCGGGCTTCGGCGGAATTTACAGAACAAGCGAGCAGTGGAGGAATCTGCAGGCCTAGGTCCGAAAACCTACTTTGATGTCGACGATGCTTCAAAATATTCATAGTCATTCCATATTTTTTATTATGATAAGTAACAAAAAGCAGTTAAATTGGGTACTGTGAAGGATACACAGGGTCCTCATCATGATTTTCAAGGTTGAGCCTCAAGTAAATCCTTTTCTTCGCTAATGAGCTCTTCATTGGTCTTCAACTTTATGGACAGGATCAGTGCACCGATAGCAGCCACTCCACCGAAACGGAATACCCAGCCCAAGCTGTCATCGTACTGTGTATCATCATCACCTTTAGATATCGAGAATGCGTGGAATAGGATGCTACTGAAAAGAGAGCTGATCACCTGTGGAGCTGCAACAAAGAAGTTGTGGATGCCAAGGATTATACCAGCTTCATGTTCGTAGTTTTCAAATTTTAGTGCAATGGTCTGATTGATTCTTGCAGAAACAGTTTCACACTCTGGACCACTTGCGTATGTCCCCTTCTCGAGACGAGCCTTGATCTCTTTTATTCTTGAGATCTCTTCTGATATTAAAACAAATGGCGACCACAGCGCACATCCCCAAGTAATACCTAGTATCCCAAAGAGAACGATCGCAGCAGCAGACGAACGAATAATGAAAGTTGAGGTCATACAGATGATGAATAATAAATGGCTCAAATACCACGAGTTTCTCACAGTCAACCATCCAATGTACCGTTTTCTGAACGTCTCAATGTAATCCATCAGCTTCATTGAGCTTATCAGAGAGGACTCGTCTGCAGCTAAAGTCTCATGGTTGAATGGTTGTACCAAAAGAGGGAGAAGCAGATCAATTGCAAATGAAGTTATCGAATGCATCAGAAGAGCCATTGCACCCCTTCTTGTAGCAGCGTCATCGAGCTTTTGTAACTCATCTGAAGTCAAGGGGGGTAGAGAAGAATCTCTCCCCATATAGAACTCATACTTGTATAGGTCTCCAACATAAGTGGTGGTGTAAAAAAGCATTGGGAAATAGCCTATCCAGGCGAAGAATTCTGCGTAACACACCGTTTTGACCTGTGGAGAAAGTCTCACTATGCTGTGCTTGGTCTGCTTGAATAGGGAGACCACCAGACCACCAAAAGAAGAAGGGTTATGAACTCCAAGTTCCTTGAGTCTTTTCAGTGTTCTCTTTCTTTCAGCTCTTATCACGAGATCTGTGAGCGGGTTACGCTCCTTGACATATGCCAGAGAAAGAGTTGTGACCATGATCAACACCAAACTGGCAATTGTTGCTAGGATCTTGAACTGTGAGTTCCCCAAGAAGGAGAAAGCATTCAGTAGATTCAGAGATCCCAGAAAGTAACCGATGATGTTAAAGCCGCCAATCATCACTGCTGCCATTGCGTTTGCAATCTGCTGTTGGTGTGTGGCGACGTTATCGACTATATATGCTCTTGAAGCAGCTTGGATAGCACTTATCGAGAAGTCCAAGCAGTAGATACCAAAGGCAGCAAAGGGAATAGCAGCACTCTTTACGATTGAAGCTGATGTTCCACTTGGGAAGAAAACACCGACCAAATCAATGGAATAACTTAAATAAAGAAGAGAGAGTGACGTTGCGACACAACCACCAATCATGAATGGCTTTCTCCTCCCAGATTTATTTTGCGAGTTATCACTCAGGATTCCAATAATGGGCTGACCTAAAGAACCACTAAGAGGACCAGCAATCCATATCAAGGCTAACATGCCCTTTGAAACACCAAGTGATAACAGGAAAGGTGTTCCCTCTGAGAACTCTGTGCACCACGATAATTGAAGGCCACCAACGACTATTGCAAGCATGAATATATAGAAAAGTGGACGATGAGGGTTGACTGAGTCTTCAAGCTCTGAAATTGCAACCGATGAAATACTGCTTGAAGATGACGGACTAGCGCTATACTGTTCAAGGGGTGTTGGGTAGCGATTCACCCCTTGGAGCAAGTGATTCTCTTCAGGGACAGACATTATTATTTGGGCCTTGCGAGATGTATCAGAAATAGGCTGTGCCAGTGATCAACAAGTTCTTAAATATAAGCTTGCAGGTGGCTGATATTATTCCAACTTCGATTATTATCTCCTTGCTTATAACGTATATGCCAAACTGTTAATTCTACTAGACCACCCAGACCACAGCCCTATCTTGGTCTGCAGTCTAGACCGATCGCGTCGCGGTCTTTTGAGGTCGCCCGAACTGTTCTTACGCGTTGCTCATAGATACACTTATAGCTAAAGAAGAACCCCACAGAAAGAAACAAAAGCAAGAAAGAATACACAAGAGTGATGGCCCACATATTCAATGACCGGCCAAAGAAACGTCCTTGCGCTGATAATTATGTGTCATTGCTAGGATCGACAGAAATGGTAGGGGTAATGCCTAAGAAGCACCAGGATCATCTCATCACGACAACAACGCACCGTGAGTGTGTTTGGATTTTCAAACCATGACAGACATTAACAAAATACCGTAGAGAGAACCGTCGAAATGATGATACAGGCCTCCAGAAATATGAAGGAACTCCCCAAAGCACAATGGTGCAATGAAATGGCCAGGGATGACATCACATTTTGTCAAACATCAAAGCAGAAGCCATTCTGGCCGCAGATTGTTAGGAGAAGAGAGACTTAGATGATCAAGCATCATGTATGCCGAAGGTGGAAAGTTCATACTAAAGGAGAGGAAATCTGTACTCAGCAGACTCATTCAAAGGCCAGCGCCAGTAGCTTCAAACTCTATGGAATATCCACAAATACCTCCCATCTTATGTCTTCTGCTGGACAATGCTATTTGATGTCATTAGGACAGCAGAGGCGTTCATCACCTCTCCAAGAAACAACAACCATTAGACTTACACAGGATTAAATGCTAACCAAGAAAATGGATCAATAATAGATGAAATTAACACTCTATTTATGTACAAGTGGTGCTCTGTAGCTCTCGCCTCTACACAAGCTCCTTAAACAGGTTGATACATGGCTTATACGATATGATGATAAGCAGTCCCGTTAAAGTTGAAACCCCAGCCTACGGGCCAGAGGCAGAGAATTACAGAAGAGGCTAGCAAAAAGATTTATGGAGCCAATGGACGAACAAAGGTAGATATATAGCTTTGTGTAAAAGAATTATGTACTCTGGCCCCTCGGGACATTACTGTAACTCTCTCTTGTCACCAGTCTCACTCTTTATTCACAGTGACAAGTCTACTATTACTGCTACTACTACTACTACTACTGCTACTACTACTACTACTACTACTACTACTAGATTCAGAAAGGATGTGACAATACTCGATAATGAGCCACTTCCCATGATATACATATTACATCAAACTATCCTGCTATTTCAAAGCATTCTAATAGTCGAGCAATAAAGATACTCACTGGGACGAGTTCACATGACTCAACAGTGAACAATCCCGTATTTAAGGAGAGTACACCAGTCATATCCATTGTCCATTCTGTTTAACTCTGGATCTACCTGACTACGATGCTGTCACTAATTGTGGTACACGGTATCATAGAGTTGATCAAGGTGACCCATGGAGACTTATCATAAATGAGCAAAAACAGTCATCCAGTGGCTATTGAATCCTAGTACCAACTTTGAACTTTCTAGTCCACAATGCTTACTCAATACTTATAATTGTATGTGAGGGATCGAAATAACTCATGAGAAATAGGAAATCACAGAGATGGTATATTGTCAAGCTACAGCTTATTCTCCCAATTGAGAAAACTGTCACGCACGTGACAGTTTTATAAGCAATTAGTCACCATAACTGTGTCAAGTCTTACGTAATAAAAGAAACCACGAGTGACACCGGAGTATCTTCCTTACCCGAGGCCCGAATTTCGGGACATTCTGTGTTGCTGAGGCAACAATAACAATTACACTCAAACACCTACTCTGCAGGGGCTGAAGCCTACGACATTGGCTGGTCCCTTCAGCATCGTGACGGTATTTACTTTTCCTGCCTCTACCTTCAATTGTAGTGTCAAGTGATAAGCTAACTGCTGTACCAAAAAAAAAATTGAAATCTACAAGTACATGTGAATACTGGGGTTCGAAACAGGAGATCCGGTAAAACTAGCCTCGGATCTTCCAAGAATACAATTATGACAGAACATACTGGGTATTTGAGCGATGTTTGTAGGAACAAAGCCAAAAATCTTGTAAGCTGAACTTTATTCTCTCTAACAACATTTTATTCATATTGAAATCCTTATAAGTTATGAGTTTAAAGTTTTTCTGATTTCCTGTAAACCTAAGTTTCCAATTTATGAGTGAATTCTCAACAAGAGTAAATGAGTACTCTTCATACACATTCTCTATAATGGGTGTATATGATGAGCAAGGTATAATGAAAAAGATCTAAAGAGATCTAGGTACATGGTACATGAGATTTTACTCAAAGAATATACGCTACCATTAAAGTTCCTGTTTTAGAAACAATTGCATCTATTTGTACTTAGGGAGGAGTATTATTGATACACATTCGAGTACTTCAGGTTCTACCAGCATCCTAAATGCGCTTGGTCTAAACTCAAGTATCTTATGACCTTCTGGTGATCCCTTATTTTAATAATCACTTCTGTTGAAGACCTTCAATCTACTGCCTCACTGATTCAGGTAATCCATAGTTCCTTAATCTTTATGTACCTATCTAATCTCTCAATGGAAGGTACCAGGCACCCTTTATATACCCATCTTGATACTTAACTTCCTCCATCCATTTCGTTCTAGATCATTCGAGATCATACACCAATAATCTCTCACAGATACTCATAGAACCTACTAGAACTTTCATCACTGTGCCACATTCTTCAACGCACCCGCCAGTCTCTTCTTTTCTATAAACCCAGTAGAAGAGCTAGAGTAAGACTTGATCAATTGTCTCACAGTGAACAAGTCAAGAGAGGGGCCAGAACCAGAAGAGTAAACACTTACGATCTTATCGCGAATCTCAGCGGAACAACCACTGGCCAGTAGAAGAATAGCCCCAACCTCTTGAGCATTCTTGGCTTTCAAAATGTTCTCAGTGATACTTTCGCACAGCATGAACGACTTTTCAGTGGGCAAGTTCTTTACCAGTCCAGTCATGGCACTAACCATATGGGAAAAATCAAATTGACCATAGCGCTCCTGTAACATGACCAACACACGACGATTGGTTTGACCAAATGCTCTAATGTCTGACAACACATACGGGGAAACAGAACGGACAATAAGCGAATAGATCAACCTATCCAACGCAGCTTGCATTCTCCCAACACTAGAATGTATTTTTGTATCCTCTTCTGCAGCTTCAAAGATACCAGGGAAGGCCGCAGTGATAGCATCATTCCCTTGAACAACATACTCATATAATAAACCATCAAGCGAAGCAGCATTCAGTTCCAGAAGGCTGAGCCAAGACCTGAAGTTGGATTCATCCAAAAGCTTATCTGCTTCCTTGACTTTGATTGTGGAAGCGCTCGAACTCATAACCTGTTGAAGACCTACAGTCTTCTGTGTGACTAGACTTAGGTAATTCATACTTTCTTAGTTATCTATATACTTAAACAACTCTCAATGGATGGTACCAGGTACCCTTTATATACCCATCTTGATAATTAACTTCCTCCATCCATTTCGTTCTAGATCATTCGAGATCATACACCAATAATCTCTCACAGATACTCATAGAACCTACTAGAACTTTCATCACTGTGTCAAGTTCTTTAACAGAATGCCATGGCTGGACTGGTGAAGACCTTGCCAACTGAAAAGTAGAGTTGGAAAGTAGTCCAAGAATTTGGGAAATGACTACGTATTCCAGATGAGGTGATGCTGATGGACTACCTGTGGACTACCTATGCAATGGGTAGTCCGCAAAGAAAATATTCTCTGCAAGAGTCGAACCAGGAAATTGCAGACAGATCGGTTCATATCCACACACAAGAGTTCGTTCTACGAAGAATTTCATTTTGTAGTCAAATTCTAATTTCTATTTTCCTATCTTATGTTGTTGACCGGATTATTTCGATGTTTCCAAAGAGCCCTGTTACTTCTTCAAATGATGAAGACCTCAAAAAATGCTTCAAGATCATAACATCATGGATTCTCTCAGGTGATAATCTGTGCCTTCTCAATTGGTACACGTTACGAGT
>PPNS03000098.1:0-19560 GCA_003708225.3 Williopsis suaveolens
CACCACAACACCCCACCACCACAACACCACAACCCCCCAACACCACAACACCCCAACACCACAACACCACAACACCACAACACCACAACACCACAACACCACAACACCACAACACCACAACACCACAACACCACAACACCACAATTTATTCAAATTTCATCTAATCAACGACAATAACACATTCAATCTCATCTTCAACTTCCGCCCCTCTTCTACGTTTCCCGCAACGCGATGATCCAATATAGTCTTTGTATCCATCATACTCTTCCTCCGCTAACAACCTACCACTGCCCGTCATATTTCTCTTCAAACGACTAACCTTCCTTGAACACTGTGAAGAACCAACAAGTGTTGTGTCATCAGCTCCAATGTTGTCCAGAGAACAGTTTTCGTGCAGACTATGCTGCTCCTCTTCTTCACTCCCAGACTCAATTGCTTCTGCATCAGAGTAAATATAAATTAATTCTTTTTCCTCACTGCCATCCAAAAAGCGTTCATCGCCTGCTTCTACTTCTTGGCGTGCTTCAACATTACCGGCTATAGCATCTACCTCACCAGCAGCTTGCATTACTCCATCGTGATCATTATCAATGTCAGAGTCGGTTCGGTTATCTTCAGAGCAGCTATCATCATGGCTGTTCCTGTTGTCATTCCCGTTGTCGTTCCCGTTGTTGTTGCCATCATGGGTTTTCGAACATCATTACCAACCCTTGCGACGTTATCCCGATCGAAGCGGTTGAATGTCTCATAAATGGCCCAGCTATTGCTGTCGATGAACTCCAGTGAGTGTAAGATCAACGTCTGAAACTGTGTATACCTTTCATACAACACCGTGATGGTTGAAAGCCTCAAACTCGTCGGCACACCAGTCCACTGAAGGTAATGCATTTCTTCTGTACGGTTGTGATGGTTGTTTACTAAACGTCTGTTGATCTCCTGGAATCTTTCACGAACATTCTCAACGTTTAGGCAGGAGCTTAGCTGAACCAATAAATGTCTCAATTCTTGATAACTTCCATTACTTCCAGATAATCCCAATCCCTCATAATCTTAGTCGTCGGTAACCGCCGGAAACGATCACTAGAGATCGATCCTGACCCAGTCATTGCAACTAGTCTCGTGTTGGTCTCAACAATCATTTCCGCTATGGCCCTTCTTGGCGACTGAACCTCAAGAGCCTGATACCGAGCTAGAAGATTGAGATATACTCCCCTAGCAACGCTCAACACAGGAACAGCAAGTTTGGTGTCTCGAATGAATATACCTTGAAATCCAATCTCGTTTCTCATTCTTGCACTCTTCATCTTCGAATTCACTAGGATCAATGATCTGATTTGTGAAACATAGTGGATTCCATAACCGTGATGATCAGTCGGTGGAGATATGAATGAGCCATGTAGTTAGTTACCTCGTAATAACTGACCGCCTTGTGCTATTTGAATCATGGCTAAGTAAGAAATCATCATTCGTTCATGAAGCGAAAACCATGTGGAGAAGTCAAAGCCGTCCAGGTTGATAATTGAGTCGACTTGTTGCGTGATGTAGTCGGCATTCTTCTTAAAGACAGAAGATATATTATGAGGCTTCCCATTGATATGGATCCAATGTTCAATATTATTAGGATCAGGTTCCAATATATCATTGACAGTTCTCTTGTTCATTAATATGAGCAGAATTTTCAAAACCATGGCTCTTAGTCTGTCAAGGCTCAGTCTGATATCTTCATGGGGCACTGTATCCTTCAAATTAAGATTGTTCAGAACATTTAGTTGTGTAATCTTGGATATCTCACATGATAATGTCAGTTCATTCATGACAGCTCTCGTCTTCCTAGTGACAAAGGAATCAACCACGCCTGACGTAGATCTCTTGATATTCTGTAATACAGTGCCCACGGTCTCAGTGCCGGGCTCCAGATCATCCCTTATGGCTCTTATTGCACCACGATGCATGGTCTTGTAACCAGCAAACAAAGTTGGAACCTTCAAAGAAGCGCCAGAGACTTTCCTCAATATATAGTTGTACCACATAATATTTCTGGTCACAGCATAGAATTGCATCAAATCTCTCGATCTCTCACGGGCAGATGAAACCGCATCTGATCCGACCAGCGTATACAGTAACGACGTGACCAATCAGCTCGATATTTCACCATACTTATCTTGATTGAGTTCACCATCACCATTCCGTTCTGGATTCTCGTTCTGATTCATCAATCTTCTCAGTCCTGGAAGATCAACAATGACTCGACCATGTCTCGCACGAGGATCTTCTTCTTTTTCATTGTGTTTTGGGTCACCTTCATCAAAGCCTTCTCCATTGAGTTCCTCAAGAGAGCGGATGATTTCGGCATCTAGTCCATCTTCATTGACATCTTCACCGTGATGGGTAAAATCGTTGATCAGAACTATCTCACCTTCTGTACCTTCTTCTCTGACATGAGAATCAAGTTCTTGGCTCAATACAGCAACAGCAACAGTAGCAACAAGATAGCAAGAAGAATCAGACCGCTTTGGCTTATGGTAGACTTTTCAGACCGTTTGTACGATGGCTCTAAGATGAACGGCTATAACCGTGCGGCTTTTTATGGTTCCACTGCTGTGGGTTATACTGATTATCCGACTAATGAGGAGGCTATAACTAAGGGATTCGCTAATAGAAAGGTTGGCGGTGAAGTCCTTCCTTACCAGGAGACTTCGAAGACAGTCGCTGAATAGATATAGATAGTGTTGTTAATGAAAATCTGGATAATGTATAATTGTAGCTCCTGGTTTGTGGTGAAATTTCGTGTTATGTGAGGCGTTACCATATGAATGTCGAAAGACATTTGGGCTCATTATTGCAGAGCTCAGCTGCAGTCCAAGCATAATTATTAATGGCAATCTGCTGTAACTTAGATCCATATGACGTGCAATGATATTATATAGATTTTGTTTGTGGCTAACGTTTTTGAAAGGGTTCTCTGACCTTGATAACCTGATAACAGTGTGTCTTTACTGAATTCCGTAACAGTTCTTCAGACTTCCTTCAGTGGAGTTATCAGAGTTTTCACGACGGTAGTATCAGCAATAGTCTTCATAGCTTCTTATGTTCCATTCTTGAAGTCTTGGTTCATCATTATCCTTCAATGTTAATCTATGGGTTTATTGACTGTTGGTACCACCACGGACATTCTCATTGTGCAATACTGCACATTCACTGATTGGTACACATACAAGAGACAGCTGATGGGAGATTTGCAAAGTACAACGGCCTTTCTTCGCTATTATTGTCCTATTTCCAGTGTTGAGGTCTAGTCTACGAGAGCTACCAACATCAAATTCACGAGCAGGTAGAAGGGCATAATAATTTTACGTTGGAGAAATCATGTTTCAGCTACTGGTATAACAGTTAACTCGTGGTCGAATATCTCTGGGATTGTAAGGTTCGATTAGTAAATCGTTTAGCCTTTTCTGATTGATTGTATATTATAGCATAGTTACTGTCAAGCAGGGTCTTTAGGGTTGCTTATATACCTTAGGGAATGGGTGTTTATGAACACCTGACTCGTGGTATGGGCTGACGTATCTGTATGGTGTTGGCACCAGCTCGTGATACGGGCTGACGTCACCGTCTGGCCCTGACAGGGATCTCTTTTTTCATGCTACAGTATGTTCAGGCAATCTCTTGTGGTGCACAAGCTCTTTCCATCTCTGGAGTCATATTTTCTTTCTTCATCATCGACAGATTTGGCCGTTGTCCGTTGATATTGGGCGGTATGATTGCTATTTCGATCTTCAACTTGTTCATTGCTTCCACTGAGTTGGCAACTTCCAGTACGAGTGCCATGAAGACTTCTTCGGCATTTCTGGCAATGTTCAACTATATATACAAGATTGGTATTGGCCCAGTTCCGTACATCTTGAGTAACGAGTTAAGCTCTGTCTTTTTAGGGACCAAATCCTTGTCCCTTGGTAATTTCCGGAATAATGCATTGTCATCTGTGCTTCCATACATGTTCAAATCAGATGAGGCTAACATGGGGTTCTGAAATTAACTTCATCTTCACTGAATTGTCATTCCTTTCTATCTCTATCTTCTACTTCTTCTTAACTGAGACTGCCCACAGATCCTTTGAAGAGATCGATGAGGTGTTTGCCAGAAAGATCCTAACTAGGTATTGGGCTAGCTACAAGACCGAGAAGAAAGTTACGGCTGATCAAGCACTTGCTGATATGAAGACACAAGAGGCTCATTTTGAGAGCACTGAATTGATTGAGAAGACGATGAGCGAGATACTCTCAAACCTCTAAGTGATGCTGATTTTTTAATTTGATGAACGCCTAAGTTTTGCGGTACCTGACGTAGAGTACTCGGTGAATGATGTAATGATTGTACGAGTTCGATCCTATAATGATTCTGCACTATTAGTGACGGCTGCCACAATATAACAGCTAACGAGCACTACAAGAACACCAAAAATCTACGTCATCTCATTGGAAGTTGACAAATGCGCCACTGTCAACCAAGATCTGTGCAGCAGGAACTTATTGACTCAAGTTGATGCAACATGTAAATTTTAAGTTGAGGCCCGTATCATTCTTCGAAAAGAGAACACAGGGATGAGGCAACTGAAATAGCAATTAAAGTTGTTAAAGGGGAACATCAACCCACATTCGCTTCACGTAAGCCTCCCGTGAATGGTCGAAGCAAGAACCACATCATGCAGTTCCTCCTAATGCACCATCTCGTCACTTTGTTCTGCCGACTAAAGTTGCCTTGGGGCGTACGTTTTTCCGTTGGTTTACTCGATTCATGTTCCATCCCATGTCAAGTCTGGACATCTTCATTCTTTGATAAATCTATTGCGGGTCCGCTAATACCTTTGTTGGAGAGTTTGATGGTGCTGGTAGCAGTTGTGTTGCCTTTTTATGATGCCAAGCTGGATGTACAATATTCCCAGGGCAAGCCACACCAAACTCCAAAGATGGAGTTATGCCCGTCATCGACCCTTTTTTACGTTTATAATGATGCATTTGTTATAGCCCTCCGCTACCATTGAAACTCTATATACTATAAGATGCCAAAAAGGGTAGTTATTCAATTTGAATGTTAAACAAGAGTTTGAGTTATTCGATCTCACGCATCCTCTAAACTTTTCTCTTTTCGGAAAGAGCAAACATGTTTCTCATACACTCACTAAAGCCAACATGCAAGTTCATCTCATCATTGTCCTCTTGTGACCCTAACTTTTGAGCTTCTTGATCTCTTGAAATCAAGTACCCACGCATGACCCATAGTGCTAATGCTGATACTAAGTAGCAGATACCACAATAGATAGCTGGGTTTTTATACTGTGATGAATCGTACGCTTGATCTTCCGGTGCAACCCCTCTAAGTTTAATTCCAATGATCGGTGAAACCATACCAAATGATCCGATAAAGATCCAGGCCATGTTCATTGCAACATCGAGTCTTCTCAAACCGGCAACACGAGTTGCGATGGATGCAATAACAACCCATACTGTACCCATGGTGGCACCTTGGAATAGGGCAAACGCAATTACAACAGCATAGTCTCTTGCAGGGATCCACATCGCAAGACATAGGGCACCAACAAACGCTTGTGCAAATATACTTGTGGTGACTGGTCCGAATCTATCAGACAATTTACCCATAAGTGGACGACCAAAAACAATACCGACAGAGATCATACATGCGACGACAGAACCTTGTTGGGCACTATAGCCCAAAGAGATGGTGAAATCGGCCAAGTTGAAAAGCAACACCACATACCCTAATTGGGTAGTGGAAATATAAGAAAGAAACATCCAATACACAGGATATTTGAACAGACGATTGTCCCATACCCTCGTCTCCGCGTGGATGTGCTCATTTCTCTCTCTTACCAATAGGAAGCCTATCGTATTACACGATGCACACATAATCGCCTGGATGATTAGACCCCATCTCAAACTAAGGTTCTTGATCATCTGTTGAACACCCAAGTTGAACACAACACCACCGACACCGGTACCTGCTGCTGCAATAGCCTGTGCCGTGGATCTCTTTGTTCTAAACCATTGTGCAATCAGCGTGGTTCCCGGAATGCAAATCATACCCATACCAATACCGACCAAAAGACCCTGCGTCAAGAAAATCTGCCATACTTTGGTACTAAAGGCAGCAAGCATTGTGCCAGTGAACTGGATAGTGGCACCAACAGCGATACATATTTTGACACTCGTATAATTAGTAAAAAGACGCACCAAGGGCCCAAAGATGAAACCTGCACCAAATGCTATTCCTCCAATACCGGCATAGGTCAACTTCGTGGCACCTTCGAACGTTTCATTTTGGAGATAGTACGCCAAATAGATCGAGTAACTCGAGTTTGCTGCCCATGTGGCAAAATTCAAGAAGAAGAATCCAAGCACAACAAACCAACCGTATCCACCATCAGGCACCTCAATCACCGCTGTCACTTGTGGTTGTTCTGACTGTTTCTCCTCGTCTCCATTCAGGCTCACGTCATGTACACTTTCAGAGTCCTTCGGAATCATCTCTCACTTTTATCTTCTTTCTCTTTATCTTCTTCATCTCTGGTGGCCTGTTGTGATCTTATATAAGAGTTCTAGGCGTTGTAGTCATCGATACCGTTTTCTAGACTATGACGAAAAAATTTCAGTCGCCGAAAGATCCGGCTATCCGCTTGCTATATGACTTATACGGCTCTTTAAATTATCATTCTCATTCCGTATTATCAATTGGCATACCAGCCGCCCCTCAGACGTCGCCCACTGGCGCTCACGTACTTAAGCTTCAGATGCGCAGGCGCGCTGCGTCAAAATGTCGCACCGCTGATCAATTGGGGAATTCGAACTGAAAAGGTATAAAACCAGGGAGCGTTCATGTCTTACAGCGAACATCATGGTACTAACATCTCCTAAAAAATTCTGAGCCCTCAAAGATGTCCGGTGTCTCCCAGTTTTCCAAATATCCTCTAACTTTCGGCCCTTCTCCAATTTCAAACTTGGCCGGTCTTTCTCAGCACTTGGGTTCCAAAGTGAACATCTATGCTAAGAGAGAGGACTGTAACTCTGGTTTGGCCTTTGGAGGTAACAAGCTCAGAAAGTTGGAGTACATCGTCCCAGATATCGTCGAGGGTGACTATACACACTTGGTCTCCATCGGTGGAAGACAAAGTAACCAAACAAGAATGGTTGCTGCATTGGCTGCTAAATTGGGTAAGAAATGTGTTTTGATCCAAGAAGATTGGGTCCCGATCCCAGAGGCCGAGAAGGATATCTATAACAGAGTTGGTAACATAGAGCTATCTAGAATCATGGGTGCCGATGTTCGTGTCATTGAAGATGGGTTTGACATTGGTATGAGAAAGTCGTTTGCTGATGTCCTTCAAGATTTGGAAGACGCAGGCCATAAACCCTATCCGATTCCAGCTGGTTGTTCTGAGCATAAGTACGGTGGGCTCGGCTTCGCTGGTTTTGTCGATGAACTTGTCAAACAGGAGGCTGAATTGGGTATTAAATTTGATAAGATCGTCGTGTGTTGTGTCACCGGTTCTACTACTGCTGGTATTCTCGCTGGTATGGCTCAATATGGCAGACAAGACGATGTCATTGCCATCGATGCCTCTTTTACATCAGAGAAAACCAAGGAGCAAACTTTGAGAATTGCAAACAACACTGCGGAGCTCATTGGTGTCGATCATGAGTTCAAAAATTTCACTTTGGATGCAAGATTCGCTCATCCATGTTATGGTATTCCAAATGATGGCACCATTGAAGCAATTAGAACTTGCGCCGAACAAGAAGGTATGTTGACTGATCCAGTGTATGAAGGTAAGTCCATGCAAGGTTTAATCCAACTGGTCAACGAGAACTACTTTAAGCCAGGGGCCAATGTGCTGTACGTTCACTTGGGTGGTGCTCCAGCATTGTCTGCATACTCTTCTTTCTTCCCAACCAAGGTTGCTTGATGCAATTTTGTATGCATCACATAGAGTTGTGCAGGTTATGGCCCATGTTTAGACTCTAATGATTGGTTTTCTATTATAGGAATTGTGCGACCATACAGTAGTGCTAGAGGGTCTTATTATGCTCTGGATTTGGGCGTCAGAGAGATACTGAGCTCCGATACGTCCTTCGGCCTTCATAAGAGTCATAATACAAAAGTCATTACCTTTGTCATTACATCATTTAGCTTTTTCAGTGACCAGCACAGCTTTTCTAGTCAATTTCCTCGACCGGGTATAACTTGTTATGGAATCATTACTCTATTGAGGTACCTGCCAATAGCTATCTTAGTACACCCATCCAGTCTTATTCTTATCCTTACAAAACTCCAAATCGATCCTCCATTGCTCTTCAAGCCATTTCCAATCCTTGGAATTGAAAGGGAAATTCAACTCTTTTGAACTTGAAGTAGTTTGAAATGCCTCGCTGTTATAATTAGCCTTTCATATGGCAACAATTTATTACTGCACCCGATCTTGAACCAACTTCTTTGATGTTCCAATATCCGGAACTGGATGATTTTCCCATGTTTGTTTCCACACACAACAATAGGCCAACACCACCTTGTAGTAGTAAGGGCTTCCAGATAGACCATTACTCAATACACGGCGTTCATAGCAGGGTCCCTGCCAGTCAACATAAACAAGTCCACTACAGCGTTGGCCATCACGAATAACGGGAATGAACACTGGAGAATCGAGGTCACCAGCGTTGAAGTCTATGCGATCTGTGGATGCGGCCGGCTGCTCGGTGGGAACTCCGCGGTGATGCTGGACACGGGGGTTTCTCTTCTTTGGTGCATGTAGAACCTTGTAAAAGCCATCGTTTTTGATGTCGCCGTGAATTGGCCAAAAGCTTCTAATCCACCCAAAGTGCCAAATGAAACAATAATACATGTCAATAATCAATAAACCAACCTCACAGGATACGCCATCTCAAATGGCCATAAGGGCACCGTGTAATGTGTAATATTTTGTTTCACAGAACAACCGCTGGGCATTCAGATTAATGTATTGAAGTTTCTGGATTTTCAGGAACTGATGACGCCTGGACTTAAGTCTGGCCGATGATATTCAAGTTCTCACGGATGATGATTAAATGACTGGAAATACAGAACGATCAAAACGAAGGAGATCCTGGAAGTAGAGAACACGTTACAACGATGAACAATGTGCTTATCTTTGAAGATTTCGTGTTCTCGCCTTGAAGAACCGAACTCACAACGATGCTGTTGTTGTTTACAGCCATCGGTTTCGATAAGGAACTGCACCTTCAGTTATGAGGTCTTTTGAATTACGATCACAACCTTGGTGGAAGTGGAATAATAAGGATCGATCATGTCCCATCACCACATGTGGAATCTCTATACTTTTCTTTTGGCAGTACTCCCACATTCAAGAACATTCAGGTGCCATCACTTAACGAAGCAAGAAGCGGTGAGAGCCCTTAATCAGAAGCAACTGCAGTATCGGTGCTTGGGGCCGGTTTGGATAATCCAAATGAAAGAGATTCAGATGGGATCTGTGCGAGTCATTGGGAAAACAAAGGGAAGGCTGTAAGAAAGGGACAATTCCATGTCGTCGATGTGCTGCTACCGAAGTTGATCGAGCGTGCATTACCACGTGCCTTACCACATCAGAACAATCTTCAAGATAGGATAGATGACCCAATGAGGAAAGATACGGGACCCAAAGGTTCTCGAAGGAATCATTTATACAGACACGTCGCTGAGATGTACGATAATTTTGCCAATAATCTGATACCAGATCCTCAGGCAAACATTGAATAAGTTTCATTCTCCATGCTGATAAGGAACCTGGCAGTTTTCAGAAGAGAGAGGCTTAGATCATCATCCGGAAGATCAGAATTTTGAAACGTGAGGGGAGAACATCAGTCACAGGGCTTAGTACTACTCTTGAGTATCGACTAATGATTCTAGATAGTGATACTAGTACCTTCATCTCTACTGATGACTGTGTGCTTACTTCATACAATAAAGCTGGTGAACAGAAGAGAGCTTCGTTGGATATGAATGAAGAAGTTGAGAAAGAATAAATCGATAAGGATGTCAGGGCCAGGCCCGACGGTTACGTCAATCCATAAAGAGTCAGGTGTCCATAAACACCTATTCCCTAAGGTATATTAGCAACCCTAAAGACCCTGCTTGACAGTAACTATGCTATAATATACAATCAATCAGAAAAGTGGTTATTTAACAATCGAAACTTACAATATGTAGAAAAGCACATAACCTCAAATATTCGCTGAAGAGTTCTCAGTCTTCTTAGAACAGCTCTCATCTGTTACTCTAATTTTCTTCTTTGGAACTCTAGCAAGTCAGTAGAACAAGACAGTATCAATCATATTGATCATATTGATCACGATATATGCATTAAAAATCCAAACGTTTCTCCAAAACTTTAGTGCAAACTAGTAGAAGACAAGAGGCATTGGCAGTAGATATTCAATATTGAACAAAGTTGGCATTCAGTAGTGGATGGGCTGCTAACAAGATAACCGGTACCAACAGTCTCAATGTATGAGCATGCTTGAATTGACGACTTTTGCCGTTTTTGTAAGGTTCGATTGGTAAATCTTTTAGCCTTTTCTGATTGATTGTATATTATAGCATAGTTACTGTCAAGCAGGGTCTTTAGGGTTGCTTATATACCTTAGGGAATGGGTGTTTATGAACACCTGACTCGTGGTATGGGCTGACGTATCTGTATGGTGTTGGCACCAGCTCGTGATACGGGCTGACGTAACCGTCTGGCCCTGACAAAGCATGCATGGTGAAATACCTTCTAGCGCAGCTAATTGACCTTTGAATCTGAAATTCCAGATCTGCAAGGCGCTTCTATGCAGAGCAACTCAAACATTAGAGCACTCGTTAGGCGACTCGCAGAATTTTGCGCCATTACACGACCTTTAACTTCTAGGTGAGGCGGAGCTATGCAGCTTTGTGTTTCGCTAACTAGTCGGGCTGCACCAATTTTCCTTCAGATTGTATATTGCCTATCGGTTTCTGGGCTTCATGGCTGTTGTTGTAGTGGAGTGAGTGGGTAGTTCAGCGATATTATGATTTCATAGTATTCCTTGTGGTGAGCTGGATCGAATGGAAATCCTTCATGGCCTCTCAAACCTCATGGTTAGGCTGTGGTTCTCATTCGGCTTGGCGTACACATTCGAACCCAAACATGATCTAAATAAATCTTTGGAAAATGCTCGTTTGCTCCATATCTCACATATTCTAACTTCCGCGTTATATTTCGATGTAATACTTCATGATGCACGTACTACAGCTGTAATTTAATAGTTTAGAAAGCCTGTTGCGTTAGGAATTCACATAGGTATGCTTCTAAGTTCAATTGTGAAAGGTATAAAAAGAGAGATTTTCTTGATAATAAAAACTTTCGACTCACAACCTAACCTTTACTCTCGCTTCGATGAGACTTCTCCCCACGGCCATTGCAGCTGGTCTTCTTTTGGCCTTCGCCACCGCCAAAGAAGTCACTGGGGTGTTCACTTCCATCAATTCGATCTCTCTAGCGTCAGCTTCTGGTCCGTTTGCTTTCTATGATATCCAACTAGGGTGGTCCATTAAATCAGATGAAGTGGCCACAGGTGACACTTTCTCGTTGAACATGCCTTATGTTTATCAGGTCAGAATTTTGAGCAACGGTGGTCTGACTAACTACTTTGATATCACGAAGGACGGTTCTGCTATTGCTTCTTGTACGAGTGATCCTGCTTGTGGATGTTCTCTGGAAAGCATCATACAATGTCAAGTCACTGCTGACTTATCGAGCTACTCTTCTCTTACTGGTACTGTGGACATTACCATTGTGTTTGACGGCGGTGGTAGAACTGAGACTATTGATGCCGCAAACCACTGGATCGCTGGAACCAATACAGTTACATTCAACGGTGACATGTCCAAACAGGTATTCATGCAGGCAACTGACACTACTTCCAGATTGTTCCTCTCCAGAATCACAATGAGAGGCGACACCTTCTATTACTACTCTCCACCTTCTAGCATTTGTAATGGTGGCGCAATCACTAGTGGCACCTTTGTTTTTCAGATTCAGAACTCGCAATACGATATTGAGGCAGCTAGTACTGAGGCGTACATCACTTCTCAATTAAGTGCATTTGGGTTCCCACAGAGCTATGATACTCTAACTACAACTGTTACTCCAAGTACTGATGGAACGACGATCACCGTGGCCTTTGGTGCAATCCCAGCTGGGGAGAGGTTTTGGTTTTCCACGTTCAGTGAGAATAACAGCGGTCAATACGCTCAGTATAGCGTAAAAACGAGCTTCAACGTCCAATGTAGTGGTAATTCAAGGCGGAACTCTGATATCGCCACAACTACACTGACACCAGTCCAGGGAAGTGCAAATGGAAATGGAAGCGGAAATACTAAGCCCATAACTGTTACTACAACAAAAAGTGGTGATGAATGCACAGCCAGTACAAAGTACACGACCGGGTCTGACTCCATCGTAACAGAGATCGTTTTCCCGGGGGTCTCGTCACTATGCTACACTGCTACTGTGACCACCACTACCCCTTGGATTGGTGCCTACACCACTACCTACTTCACCACCGGTACCGACTCCACTGTGACCGAGGTGATCGACCATTTCAACCACTGTTCCAGCAACTCCAACATTACTAGAAAATGAGCTTACAGCTGCCACTAAGACACCAGAGACGAATTTAAAGACCATTGTCTCTTCCCATGTTACTGCCCCTGTCACCAAAACCTCAGAAACGAATTCAAAAACCTTTGTCACTAGTATTACGACCACCATTGGTGGGCGTACCACCACCCTAACGGCTACGCTTATTAGTCCAGATAACCCTGGAACTTCTTCTGGTACCCCTGGCGTTACTAGAACCGTGGTTTCTCCCCCTGGTGCTGCGGTAGCTGCTCCTGGTAGTTCCGTCAGTGGTACTGTTCAAGGTACATCTTCGCCAATTACCGGTCATGGAACTACCATCTCTGTTGTCACTCCAGCTGTTGCCACTGCTAGCTCGGGTCAAACTTCAGCAAGAACAGCAAAAACATTAGTCACATCAGAACTAACATCCTCAACTGTTGCCATTTCTACATTTGAAGGTTCCGGTCACAAGACACCATCTGCTGTGTTGGGTGCTATTTTGGCAATTCTCATCAATTTACTCATGATCTAAGTCATGCTCTTGAAATTTTCGTTCTGTGATTTATTGCTTTTCCTGACCATTTTCTTCTTCGGCTCCCAATTTTATACCCCTTTCTTTCTTGAACATCTATCTTTATGTGTTCCTCCGTTCAGCTTTCTCTCCTATACCACTGAAAAGGGTATTAGCCTGTGTGGATTATAATTTATTCACCATTGGCTTTGGTTCGTTATTCATTTAATCTATCTATGTAAGGTTCGGTTAGTGAATCCTTTTGCCTTTTCTGATTGATTGTATATTATAGCATAGTTACTGTCAAACAGGATCGTTAGGGTTGCTTATATACCTTAGGGAATGGGTCTTTATGAACACCTGACTCGTGGTATGGGCTGACATATCTGTATGGTGTTGGCACCAGCTCGTGATACGGGCTGACGTAACCGTCCGGCCCTGAAATATTTATATATAAGAAACACTGTAAGGGTAAAGACGCGAAATCAGGATCTAATGATTGATTGTCTATTATAGGAATAGAGCGATTATACAGTAGTGGCTAAGGGGTCTTCTTATACCCCAGATTTGGGTGTCCGAGAGACACTAAGCTCCGATAGGTCCTTCGGCCCTCACATTATACTTATACTTAAGCTTATACTTGTAAGCTCTGTTCATGGTGCTCATAGGTCTAAGCTCTGGCACACTTACAAGCACGACAAGCGACAGCTGCCCAACTTCCTACTTGATCGCAGCGATTGGTAGTAAAGTTCAAAATACACCAAGCTGCCACAATACCCTGGCTGACTCTGCTGCATGAACTTTGATAACAGTTCATACCTGGCTTAGAGGTCATGTAACAAGTTCTTTCCCCGGACCAGTCCTGTTTGGACGCCCTCGGCGTCACCTTCAAAATTACTAGATTGAAGCCTCGCCAATGAGGATAACTCTGGCGAGGTCAGTAAATCTAATAACCGAAAAGTCGCAGTATCAACGGCGTCTTCACCTTCCAGTGAAAACTGCGTTCCCTCGAGTGCTTCGTTATCAAGAGCGATGTAGTACATGTCACCTGGGATGGCTAAATGATACTCATCATCAGTAGGTGTGTAAGTCACGTTGTTCATTTTCATTGCGAACTGCACTCTATCATCGATCATGTAGATTCCATCGTCATTATGGATTTCCCAGGCCGATTCAACCACACCGATCATTAAGAAACCCATCAATAGCACTTGCAATTTAGCGGACAAGCTCTGGAAATTCATTCCTCGATGTATTGAATCCAAAATTGGTTCGAATTCTTTCAAATTGGTCTTATTTCCAAACATACGACCAGAGCTTCAAGGGGATGGATCTCTGTTTTTAGGTGCGTGGCCCGCAACGTCTCAAAACCCAAACACCTGATCGGTGAAGGTTGCTTCCAATTTCTCAACAGCATCCCTGATAACTTAGTGCGCAAAACCTCACAAGCGGCATCTAACTTTTTCACATCATTCAATGCCGATAATAACCCGTTAACTCAAGAATTATAAGTCTTTATATCAATCCATTATCATTACTTGTTTCCCACTCCTCGCCTACTTATTTCCCAAGAGAAAGATTACATAATAGATGATATAATCTTTCCAATTTCCCATGACCTATTATTAAAACAGAATTCCTTCTCTTCCTCTCTCCCCTTACAATTCACCCTTACCCAATACTCCTATTAGAATGTTTTCTGATCCTCCATTCCTGTCCTGTATTCTACCAAATTCCATATCCTTCGTGCCTCAACCCTATATATGTTTTTCTTCACAAATCCCCCACCGAACCCCATAAATATACCAAACTCATCTCTGAATCTATGATATGTGTGAAGTAGCTGAATGCTCTTTGTTCGCTCCTTAAATGCGCACATCCTTGTTTTTAGTAACATTTATCTTCATTTTCATAAAATACCGTTCTGCATTTTTATGTCACATTTTTTAACACAGATCACCCAAACTCTTTTTCATAAATAATCAATATATCTCGATGCATCTACAATTATATTTGGTTTATCACTGTTACTCATTAATTATTCCCGCAACCCTCCCTCTCATTGTCCTTCGGTTTTATTGCACCATTTATACTAAATTATATGCACTATTTGCTTCCCATCATCGTGGACTTGAATGAAACCATTCAGCAGTGTGGCTATCAACCTTATTAAAGCTCTTGAATTTAGTGTCAAATTTGAATAAAGTCTTTATCTATATACATATTAAAGGTCCCCGTTGTCAGGGCCAGACGGTTACCTCAGTCCATATCACGAGCTGGTGCCAACACCATACAGATACGTCAGCCCATACCACGAGTCAGGTGTTCATAAAGACCCATTCCCTAAGGTATATAAGCAACCCTAACGATCCTGTTTGACAGTAACTATGCTATAATATACAATCAATCAGAAAAGGCTAAAGGATTTACTAATCGAACCTTACACCCGTCTAGTCAATAGATATCATTTCCGAGATATCAGAGTGCATTGTTGGGGCTCTGGGCCGTTTAGGACAAGGTGACAACGTAAAATGGGCCGCATAGTCTAGTTTTTCATCTTCAGATGGCATGTTAGAACTATGGTGCATTCCTCTCGTTGAAGAGATAAGATTGTAAGGCTGAGAAGATCCAACTAGTGTTGTATCATCAGATCCAATGTGGTTTGAAAAAAGACTTCCTGGAGAGCTTGGATCTTCTTGTGGTCTCTCAGATTCAACGGTTTCAGTGTCGGAAGGAGTATATATTGGTCCCTCACCAGGCTCCTCTTCTTTGTCATCGAAATCACCAGTCAACATATGGTCCCGAAATGAAGTGTTCACAGCTTCAATACTAACTAAGTTACCCTCTTCGCCACCAGAATTATTGCTCTCCACGTCGTCGTTGTCCATGTGAATGGTATTGTCATTTTCCATCTCGTTGTAATTGTGATTATCAACCTTATCAGCAATGTTGCGGCTACGGCCAGCACTAGCATCCGCATGATTTACGGCCCTTTCACCACCATCATCATCAAAACGGTTGAATTCTTGGTCCACGGCTCCCCTGTTTTTAGCAATCACATCTCCTGAGTGAACAATTAAAGTCTGGAACTGGATATACCTTTCATAAAGAACTGTCATGGTTGAGATCTTTAGACATGTCGGGATACTAGTCCACTGTACATAGTGTACTTCTTCGATGCGGTGCAAGTGATTGTTTATCACCCTGATATTGATATCTTGAATCTTGGAACGGACATTCTGGATGTTTAGGCATGAACTCAGCTGAACCATTTTCTGTATCAGTTCTTGATATGAGCTATTACTAGCTGCTATTCCAATCTCTGCGTACATTTTGGATACAAGTAGTCGTCTGAAGCGCTCATTAGAAACATTGCCAAACTCAGAAATAACAACGAGCCGTTTGGACGCGTCAGTGATCAAGTCTTCGACAGCTCTTCTAGGTGATTAAAGCTCTAGAGCCTGATAACGGGCTAATATACTGATGTATACACTTTTAGCTATACTCAGTACAGCGACAGCCAGCTTGATATCTCGTATGAATATCCCCTGAAATCCAACTTCGTTTCTCAGTCTTATGCTCTTCATCTTCGTGTTGACAAGGATCAAACACTATAGCTGTGGTATATAGT
Source organism: Williopsis suaveolens (assembly GCA_003708225.3). Taxonomy (NCBI): domain Eukaryota; kingdom Fungi; phylum Ascomycota; class Saccharomycetes; order Phaffomycetales; family Wickerhamomycetaceae; genus Williopsis; species Williopsis suaveolens. The sequence goes on from PPNS03000098.1 coordinate 16,831, forward strand.
GAATACCATATCCATGGAGATTCGTCGGTGAAGATACAAAAGAGCCGTATACTTCACTGCAGCGGAATAGCTGTCCACCTTGGGATAATTGAAGTATAGCGATATATGCAATCAACATGTCTTCATGACGCCCAAACCAAGAAGAGAAGTCAAAATCGTTTCGGTGAATGATGGCCTCCACCTGCCGTCTTGTGTGAGCGGAGTGTGTCTTGAACACAGATGATACATTCGGCGGCTTACCATTGATATAAATTCAGTGCTCAAGATTATCGGGTGCAGGCGCCAATATGTCACATATGGATTCCTTGTGGAGCAGTTTGCAAAGGTTGTCCAGAACAGAGACTCTAAGTCTATCGAGGGCGGTCCTGATGTCTTCGTGAGATACTGTGTTCTTCAAATTGAGGTTATTCAGAACGTTGAACTGTGTGATTCTGGGAATCTCGCAGGATAAGGTCAGATCATTCATACATGTCTGGTTCTCCGAGTGATAAAAGAGTCCACAACCTTCGGAGTTGACCTCTTGAGGGTCTGTAAAACCGTACCCACAGTTTCACGGCCGGATTCCAAAGCTTTTCTGATTGCCCTGATCGTACCGCAGTGCATGGTGTTGTAACCAGCAAACAGTTGGGACTTCCAAAACGGCCCCACCCGCTCTCTTCAAGAGAAACTCAAACCAGAAAACATTCCCTGTGACAGCATAAATATGGATCAAACGCTTTGATGTCTCTCACGAGTAGATACCACCTTTTCAGACCCGAGAGTGTATAGAAGAGATGTCACCAGCCAGTTTGATATTTCGCCATACCTATCTTCATTCCCTTCGTCTTGAGGGTTGCGATCTCCTTCGAATAACACGTCCACAGTACCTCATTCACTTCTTTCTCACTCTCTGTGGTATCCTCTATAGTGATGGCTGTCGGTGTGGGAGAAGAAGTTAGCTCTGAAGCAGCAGAAAAAGAATGAGGTACGGGACTTGCTAATGGCGATACTGGGGTGTATGTGTTCTGTAGATCACTGCCATAATCCTTATCATGATCATCTCTGTTCAAGTCAAGACCGTCGTTGATAAGGCCAAAATACCCCGGTTGTGATCTTTTACGTTTGCGGCCTTCATCGCCTTCATCTGAGGGTGGGTGCTCTTCGGTACTCTTCAGACTTCTATAAGTCAACCGTCAGACATCACCCACGGATCGCAAAAGGCGAGTCGGATGTCAAAATTGGAAGGGTTGGCTACTCAGAGGATTGTTTAGTTACGATCTTACGTGGTGCGTCTGGGGAGAAGAACTATTAAAATTAACATGTTCGGGAATTTTCAGAATTAGGGGTGGTTATGAGCGATTTGCGGATCGGTCACTTAACTACGAATCGCACTCTGTCTCCGATTCGTCACATCTCTATCCATGCCCATCTCCAAAAAAGACTAATATGTCCTGCTCCATCGCATCCCACTTTGTAAATTAAACCTTCGAGTCTGGGAATGTTGTGAGTGTAAGGTGTAGGCCTAGTGGAATTGTCTTATCGCGGCACATAGACGTAGAAAAAGTGTCACCAACCTAGCCTCGCTTATCTAATCACTGTCGGATATCCTGAATTCCGGGACACACAGTTGTAATCGCTAGATGAACAACAGCAACTTCCATTTATACCCTGTCTTCTACTATCGTTTAACCAAGAACATGTCAGATAGCGAAAGAGGTGGCCCTTCTGAGAGAGGCAGAAGGCTTACCAAGAGGAGACGTACTGAGGAGGGAAGTGGTGATGTTAGTGAATCTCACACTCCTGAAGAATCTGTGAACGAATGGAAGGTTTCAACGGAGAACGTCATCAATTTTATTGATCAACATGATTCGGAAGAATCCAAATCCAAATCCATGGAGTTCCTAATGACTGTGAGTCAAAGGATTCTTCAAAAACTCAGCTGATCACGCATTACAGAGCAGCAGGCGCTCTGTTGGAGGTCAATTAAGGGAGATCACAGCCACATTGGCTGACTTGAACGCTTCTGTTACAGCCATGCGAACCGAATCCGACTCGAAATTAACGAAATTAACTGATTCTAACGAAAAACTCTCTTATGATGTTAAGAGGCTCTCTGACTCTAACAAGAAACTCTCTGACTCTAATAAGAAACTCTCTGATGATGTTAAGAGGCTCTCTGATTCTAACAAGAAATTCTCTGATGATGTTAAGAGGCTCTCTGATGACGTTAAGAAGCTCTCTGGTTCTAACAAGGAGATATCTCATGATGTCAAGAAGCTGTCTGCAGACGTTGGAGAGATTGTACGTTCAATTGCAGATGTGTTGGCGCCCTTCCATCAAAGAGTCGATCCTGAACAGTCTCAATAGTCCTTTAGAGGCTCAACTACAACATGAGCCGTGGAATGCAGGTTTTGTCGCTAAAGATCCTAACATTGATGCTCTTAATTCCGCTTCGCTGATGGGATTGCAATATTGTGGTCTTGGTAACGATGTTTTCGATGTGATATTTTAATGCTTTTGCCAGAGCCAGACGGTTACATCAGCCTATATCGCGAGCTAGTGCCGAACACTAGACGGAGACATCGGCCTAAGTCACGAGTCAGGTGTCCATAAAGACCCATTCCCTAAGATAGACCTGCAACGGATGTCACAATTGGGGACATCCGTAATGAATTGCGAATGGGGCCCCTTAACATCCGTGGAGTGCGGATGGATCCAAGTGCTGAACAGATACGGTAATTCTCCCAAATA
>PPNS03000099.1:0-19349 GCA_003708225.3 Williopsis suaveolens
CAACGTTGGTCACCGACGAATCAGTACCGGTGGTCAAGTAGCTGGTGGTGTAAGCACCAGTCCATGTGGTGGTCAGAGTAGCATATGGAGAACCGCTGGTAGATGGAACCTCGACAACGTTTGTCACCGACGAATCAGTGCCGGTGGTCAAGTAGCTAGTGGTGTAAGCACCAGTCCATGTGGTGGTCAGAGTAGCATCGACCGTCGTTGTTTGGGGAACCTCAATAACGTTGGTCACAGAGGAATCGGTGCCGGTGGTCAAGTAGCTAGTGGTGTAAGCACCAGTCCATGTGGTGGTCAGAGTAGCATATGGAGAACCGCTGGTAGATGGAACCTCGACAACGTTTGTCACCGACGAATCAGTGCCGGTGGTCAAGTAGCTAGTGGTGTAAGCACCAGTCCATGTGGTGGTCAGAGTAGCATCGACCGTCGTTGTTTGGGGAACCTCAATAACGTTGGTCACAGAGGAATCGGTGCCGGTGGTCAAGTAGCTAGTGGTGTAAGCACCAGTCCATGTGGTGGTCAGAGTAGCATATGGAGAACCGCTGGTAGATGGAACCTCGACAACCTGAGTCACCGTGGAATCAGTTCCAGTGGTGTAGTACGTTGTCGTGTAACCACCAGTCCAGGTTGTGGTGGCTGTGACAGTAGGCTCTGGAACCTCAACAACCTGAGTCACCGTGGAATCAGTTCCAGTGGTGTAGTACGTTGTTGTGTAACCACCAGTCCAGGTTGTGGTGGCTGTGACAGTTGCGGTAGTAGTTTGGCATGATGGTATACAGCCGGTGTTGCTATTGTACATCTCTGTCACAGTTGAGTCAGCACCAGTGGTAAATTTAATGTTAGTGCAAGGAGTTAATTCTGTTGTGATAGTGACAGTTGGTAGCTGTGCTGAATAATCTAAGTTAGTAAATTGGTTTGTGTTTTATCGCTTTAATGTATACTCACTTGGAACTGTTGAAAGGGTATCCAGTTGATATGATGCCGTTCTAGTGGCGTCGTAACCAGCAGGACATCCGAAGACCTCCTCAATATTGATACCATTGTCTTCCGAAAAATATGTGTCCTCGCTATAGATGGACCACCAAACCCTCGTACCCGATGGAACAGGATACAGTGATACTGACATAGTTTTCTGGTCAGGACTAATAGTTGCAGATCCAGGGAGAGAGACGATATCGAGTGGAAATCCGTAAGGATTCAACGAAGTTGAACCGTAAACCTCGAAAGTAGTAGGGTCGATGACACGTTGGCCTGTAACTGAAATCACAGCGGTGTAAGTGTCAAAGTTGCAGTATTCAGGAACTAGCCAGTAGCCAAACGATTTGCTTGGACTCACACCATAGACGTACCAAAAATTTTCAAATGGGTACTCGGAGGTTGCATTGAAGGTGGCTTGAAATGACAAGTTACCATTGAATGTAATGACATTTGAATTAACTGTCCACAGTTCGGCATTTGAAACAGTCTCGACTCTTCCACCTGCATCTAACGCTAATACGACTTCGAGACTGCCTGAATAGACAGATTGCTGACAAAAGTCTGCAGTGACAACACAACTGAAGACAGAATCTGTTGAAGATGAGGACCCCAAAGCGTTAGTGATAGTGCACGACGCAACTGGTGTTCCATCGGATGCGTACATGTCAAAGAAAGGTAATTCCCAGAAATCGGAATTGCCCATCGCGAGAAAAACGTCAGGCATTGTCAAGCTGAAGGTATCACCGGTTTGGACTTGGGAAGAGTCTAAAACCCAGCCAACATCCACCGTCGAGTACCAATTAGGCAGATCTCCGAGCGAGAAAGAATCGATTGATCGAAAGACATTGGTGACCTCCTTTGTAGCAGCTAACGCGGCCAGCATAGTGGTGGCGATGAAGCTACCTCTAAAAGGCTTCATTGGTGTGAGTATTAGTCAAGGAATGAAAGAATAGAGTGCGGTCTTCAGTTTGAGATGTTATTTGTGTATCATGCACATCTTATATAGAATTTTATATTCCTTATGCACTGACCTTTTTTGGAGCTATCAAACTTGTGTCTCACAATATTTACATGCTCGGAGATGAGACATTCGAATGATGTATGCATGTGCGCTTTATGCGCTTCATTCCTTTGTTAGACATTGGATGACCTAAGAGTTCTACGAGTGAAACTGCAGCTGTTCGCACGCCTTATTGTCCAGATCCCATCTACGCCTTGCTGCATGTAACATTCTACTGTGAAGAGGCGTAGGAGCCATCTAGAACCCCAGCAAGCTCATTGTTCTGGAACCGGCTGTATGATATTTTAAGTGTGACCAAATGGCTGCTAAGACAGGTGATCGACCAGGCCTGGTGACGGTATCGATGTACGATTTGTGGACTACAGGAGGGCTCCAACAATCAAACGTACGGAGAACAATAAAACCATAATTTGTAGTTTGATATAGAAACAGAATGGCAGCATCCCATAGTTCCATATATCAGTAATGAAAAGAGAAAATCATACACCTTGGACACCACATATGTATGTGTATATCGTTTTCAGCTTCCAATTCCGACCATGCGAACTGGACATGTTTGGAAGAACAAAAGCAAATGCATTGGTCAAGGTCGACTCAAACTTTAAGCTCCGCTTGACTAAAATTAATAGCAGGCTCCAGGTTGGAAATATCACAGCTAACTTACTTATTCAGCGTCTGATGAGAGGGATGCACTTGTATGCAATACAAATCAAATATCAGACTGCAGTACTTTCTGAGTTCCAAATCATTTATGCAACTGCTGGTGATGATGCACGTATATGTTTTATTAAGTTTAAGTATCTAATAGACAGTTAATTGCCTCAGCCATCTGCTGCATGGTTGTCTCATATGTGGCTGTGCTCTTAACTCATATGCATTTCTGACTTTATTAGTAAGTGTACAAATTTCCAAGGCAAAGCTGAGATTAGAATTTGAATATTGAGTGGTTCGTGTGATCAAGAGATGGAGAAGGCTTCCAGTGAAAATAGCTTTTAATAGCATTTGAATAAAAATGCCTCGAATGCACCAATATAAATGTTTAATTGTGCCCACACTCTCAATCTAGAGCATTTGTGATCAGCCTGTGATTGAACACTTTCAGATGTGGCCTATATTGCTATCAACATCAGGCTTGTTCTGCCATGTGGACCTTCCAAACAGGTATCTTAAAGTTCTTGCGAAATACCCTTCAATACTTGAAATCCTGGTATTCTAGAACCGAAGAAGTCCTATAATCCATTGGCTAATCCATATATAAAAGTTACTGCTCTAATAACCAGTATATTATACTTTGTGCGATTCAATGAACGGTAAATATTTCTATACTGACGGTTCAGTTGATAGTGCACAAGGTATAATCTTAACCGCCCTAAATCAACTTGTCAATAAGAATAATAATTCAATACACTTGGAACATTGGGAAGTTAATAGGGAATATAATGGGAAAGCCGACTGAAGAGCAATATGGAGATGAGGTTATACAACATTAAACAGACGGAAGATTGTCTTCAATCGAGGGATAATAGAATGAGAAATATGCACTAGATGTGAGCTCAATGATGAACAGTAAAACAAATATGAGACTTCGTGGTGTGAATTTTGGATGAACTTTCAGGTGGTTTAAGAAGTTAATATGGATATCAAAATAGGAGTATTAACAACAAATAAACGTGACCAGAGAGTAAGCTGACTTATGCGTTACAATCTTCTCGAAGTCACCTTATTTTCTCAGTAGTGAAACTTGTATTTACACAGGTCTGCGTATGGACTTATCGAAGTGCTTATGTCATTTGCTAATATTAGAATATACCAGATGTCCATCCTGGGAGGCATATCCCACATACAGAATATTTGAGCCACCTATAGGAGAAGAGATTGGTCGGAAAAATTAGAACTTAGTGGTACTGTCGCATTTTTCTTCTAGATCTGGGCTGTGCTTAGAAAATAATTCTGGAAGCTGTACCATAGACCTTTCAGGGGAGAGCTTGTTTTGCTTCAAGGTCCGAACTGCTCAAGACGTCACAATACGAAAGTTCATCCTGAGGTTCAAGAACCTAGTGATCTTACCTACTCTTGGAGGCTTTTAGATCTCTTTTCCACAGAAAAAAATCACCGGAATTACTAATTAGCCAGTGTAGATCTTTCTTCCATTTGAAATTGGTTAGTAAATGGCACCGCGCGGCTTCTCTGATCTGCACCCAGGTTCCGAGACTTCCGAGCTGATTCTCGAAATGCCTGCTTCTTGATACGTTAATTACTGTTGGGAGAGCTGTATGTAATGAAAAAGTCCATAAAAGTGTGTACTAAAACTCAGCAATCGTAAGCCGGTATTGGTTTTTTGTAATATCCGTGAATCTATATTGCGACATAAGAAGATTCATCACGTAGTAGCATGACGGCACACTGGTCTATTTACAATAGTTCCAGAAAAGTACTTCAAGTTTCATTAGTAAAGCGCCAAAGCAAGCATAACCAACTCTGAAAATCAGTCAACAGAATTGGACAGGAAACAAGAGACTAAATTGCATGGAAGAAGCTATTTCAAATACGTTCTAGCTGTTCAGAAGTGAACATGATATAGATGTATCTAATTGATGCAGGTAGATACGAACGAATGCAAAATTTCTGAATAATACAGTACATGCAAATGACTTCATGTAAGTCTGAACTATATGACGCTTGTTCTGTTTCGAGGCTGGGAATTGGCAATTGATGGAGATCTCAACTGGTCTAGAATTCAGATGTCTCATCTGCACGTTCAGTTACAGCCGCCGAGGTGTCCTGATGTACATCTATGAAGGACATAACTCACTTTGGAGAGTAGAAAATCCTCCAAGATATATAGAACATAAAGCACATTTGAATCACTTTTGCAGGAGAAGAGAGTGAAAGAAAATCCACAAATTTTAATCCAGGCAAGCCCTAGTTTCAGGATATTTAGACCAGACCTTGAGAAGTTGATAAGTCCGAACTTATGAATTTTCAGCTGAGTTCTTCAATTTGAGAGTCTGATGTTCAACTCTCTTGGTGTATGTACGTGTCTTAGATGTTTTCTGTTTAACAGCTACTATAAATTACGACCAAACCTGTATCCATGAGACAGTACTATAGAACAATCTTAGGTCAATCATAGTCATGATCCAGGATGCATCTAGATTCTAGACTCTATTTGGTTAACTTCGGCATTCTCTGCTTTCTTCTTCCTGAGATGTTCGCATGCAAAGTTCCCATATGAGTCTCTTGCGAATATGTGTATGAGCCACTCTCTTGCTTTCATTATCTTTCCACATGGACAGGTTCCCTCATGTTCTAGTTTTTCGGTCAAGTTCTTCAACCTCTTGACATTGCTATCGTGGAGAACAAAATGACGATGAAGTAGATGCTTCTTAAAATCGTAATTTCTATGGAAGTATCCACTCTTGTGGCGACAGCAGGTCCTTGGATAGAAACATTTGAATCTTGCCCCTTTGTCATGTGTTCTTATATGTGGAAGTAGGTCCCGAGCAGAACCACGACCGCGTATGTTACATTTCTGAGTAATTTGGTATGCCGGCGGAAGCTTTTGAGTAACAACAGTAGTCAGGTCATCAAAGTCAATTAGCGGTAGTGTACATATATTCCTTGAAGATACCGACGGAATGAGCGGATAAAACTGAGTTGAAACTTGTTGGGGTAAAACAAAAGGTGGTGATGAGAGACATGAGTGAGTTCTGAACAGGAGGTTGGTGGATTCCAGTGGAATTGAAGGCTGCCTGTAGTTTGATCCTTCTAAACTCATGGATATACAATATCTATGGGATTGTGGGAAGATTAGCATGCCTTCTGCGAATTCTCTCCAGCTGGGAAGACGTTCGGTGGTTGTGCAATAACTATCATCGTATGAAGGAGTTGACGGCGTTTCACTGTTAAAATTATTGTTGCCTGCACACTCAACTCCCATACTATCCCTTTGATTCTTTGACATTCCCTTGATATCATCATATCATCTGTCTTCGAGTAGTTCCACAGTTTACAAGAAATAGCCGCTGATATCAATTTATCTTGTCCATCGTTCAAGAATGGATGTCAAACTCTAGGGCAAAGAGTGAAGACCCACCCCATTTCTCATTTCATAGGCCGAATATAGCTCTTCCACAAGTGAGAATTCCGCGCACAGTGTGCATTTGGCAGTTCACACTATGGGTATGCGGGTCTATTTTGACATACGAGGGCGATAGAAGTATTTTCCATAAATATGTTGCAAACTCTAGAACATGGAATTTAAAGATTCATCATCTAATACATCATGCTTTGAGCGATGCGCATTGTTTAATGTATGGTGCAGACTAAGAGACGTGCAAAGAATTAAGCAGTAAGAAACTGAAAGAGAAGTGGTCACAGACTTCATGTACATCGATGACCATTGAACATGCTTCATGATCACTGAAAGGCATGGTTTCTTGAATGCTTCTAGTTCCTCTACAACTCCGAAACAACGCCTTCTTTATGGTTTCCATACAATTGCTATAGCTAATTGCTGAACCCAAATCATCATCATGCCAAGAGGCTAAAAATTTCACATTTAAAATTTTAGAAAAGCACTACATGCCACATGGAAACGAAAGTTGGACCCATTCTGTCCAATCCATCAACCTCAGCTACTTCCATCATGACAAGATCTCCTGAAATTTCTCTGATTCGCTTCACAATGCGGTCCCTCTGCGTTGTTTATATCAAGGGTTCTCCTCCCACCCAGTTCAAGCGCATCTTCGAACCCCATGGAGAAAATAATCAAGTCCTCAACTGCAGGGTATTCCAATGCCTCATACTTCAAACAAGACACTAACAGAGCGGTATTTCAGACTCCGCATGGTCACCTTCATCATCATACGCGACACCAATCTCGTCTGAGGATGATTGTCTCAGTCTGATGCATATTTGTTTCGTGTCGAGGACTTTTGACAGAAATATACAGGTGTACAATACTGTATAATCCGACGTATGCATGCAGCAAGCACAGCGTTTGGTTGAGGTGCATGCAGACACTGTGCTTAATCAGTGTCAAATCCTAGCATGCAGCTCCAATCTTGGTGGCTTAGCTACTGTAGAGGACTGTAAGATGTACAGATGCAACATTCAGACAAAAACGACGCATGAATGTGATGCGATGCACGTCTAGATCTGCAGTTTGATTGCAATTTGTAGTCCACATGTAGGCTGTAGCCATCAGATTTTCAGCTTTTTGTAGGGACCATAAGAAATACACTGTCGCTCCATTACGACTCGTCTCGATTGAGACATTCATATTTATCTTGAGAACCGCAAAACTATCTGCGATGTTGTCTTTTCTTCTTGTATCTTGACGTATCGTCCATGATAAGATGTCACAGAACGTCTCAACCCAGGCCTCAAGGTTCGCTTTACTACGGAACATTACAAGCTGAAAACCCCACAAACTTACTGAACGATAGATATAATTGAATAGTGTGATCTTTATAGTTATTCCAAGTTAATAAACGGTCTACTAAACGGGGCTTTATATCAAAGCTGCCCAGATTCCAGAAGCCAGCACCATTCAGATTCGGCTAGACAATCTTTCCTATCTTCAATCGGCCTCAGAATGTTGTATGCATTCTAATACTGAAATTCTTAGAAGTTTCGTCGTTTTAATGCAAAAAAAAATATGTAACAGTTTAGTTTCGGGGTATTTATGAGTGCATATGTTCAACTGAAAATACTTCCAAGTTAATATGTACATATGCGCCTGAATCTGTGCTTTTCATTGTTAGAAACATAATTGCAGATGTGCGTTACTCTGTGGAGTTGAAATTTGTTAGGGATTCCACATATCCTTGCGTCACTGTCACACTTTGTTAAGAGTTTACTGCAAATATGAATACACTTTCAAACCTAAATAAAGATTTGTAGACATATATGGAATAAAGATCAATGCTCCGGCACCCCAGTGCTGCACTCTAAATTCTAGCATACAATACTGCGTATGCTGTACGTGTGAAATTAACTGATACACCTTATAATCACTCGGTATGATTGGTAGTCATCCAGTTTCTGCCCTAGATTTTCAAAAGATTTGCATAATGATAAGTTGACATTTCTGTTCACTCTTCAGATGGGTTTTCTTTGTTCCCTCTTGAAGAATAGTTATATACTTCGGCAATATCTTTCCCACGACGATTTTGGCACTATCTGTTATCCCGAAATAAACTGTCCCAGACTCTGAAGCAACATGCAGAATAGGTTGGATTGTTCAGACATTTGTGCAGATATGCAATTTCGGCAAACGCACATGCCAAACAAAAAAAGACAGCTTATGTGCAGAGAACTGTATAAGACAAGTCATCACCATAGAATTGTGTTCATTTCCCAAGCCGAATGTGGACCGTATGGAATGATGAGTTAGATCTCCATTTATACAGTTTCAGTTTCCTAGGCTTGGCCAGTTGTGGATGTTGCGCACCAACCACCCATGATCTTTCAGCACTCGAAATAGAAAAATATGCAACTTGATATCACATGTCAAGTCTCATGTAGAATTGGTCTGAATTTCTGAAAGGCGCATCAAACACATATTATAGAAGCAAAATCAAATTATCGGATATCTTGGAAACCGAAATTACATGAGGCAGAAAATGTTTCCGCATTTTCTTCTATTTTCTATTTTCCAAACAAGCTAAATACTTGATTGGAGAGTCAAATTCTCAATATGATTCTTTTGTTGAAGCTGTTATTTTGCATCAGCCTGCTCACGCGTTGCGTGACACAGGCGACACAATTAACTGGTGTATTCACTAGTATAATTTCTGTGACCCCCAATCCAGGCAATTTGTTCGCCCCTGGTGAGTTCGTTACTCTCTCTTGGAGCGTCGACCCTACTATGGCTCAACAAGGGGACACATTTTCCATTAATATGCCACGCGTTTTCGGTGCGACCAGTGTTAAAAATATTACACTTAGCGATGGTACCCGGTTCGCAGATTGTGTGGCCAATTCAGGTGGCGGTATTGTGGACACTTCTGCTATTGATTGCACTATCGTTTTGGATCCTCATCAGTACACTTCACTCTCGGGTACCTATTCTTACACAATTTTACTCAATGGTGGAGGGAGTGAGGCGAGTGTTGGCACTGCTGCTTCTTGGATTGTTGGCTTAAACACTCTCAATTGGGATGGTTTGGAATACGCTCTCAGCCTGTCATCTCCTAAAGTGCCGGTCTGTGGTGCACAAGCGAACATTGCAAAAACCTATATGACGGGTGATGCTCGGAGCTTCAACTCTTACGTCTCCCCATGTTCCTTATGTAATGGAGCCGGAATTAAATCAGGTACTTTTACTTTCGTCACCAATACGACAGCAGGATCAATCCTTCAAAGCCCCCCAATCGAAGCATATATAGCTAAAAGTGTCAGTGCATTCGGGTTCCCAACATCATATCAATCACTGTCAATCCTTTCATCATCATTATCTAGCGATGGAAGAACCTACACAGTGAAATTTGGAGCCATTCCAGCAGGTTACCGCTTTGCATTCGATGCGTATACACAAGGTCTCATACTGTACAACGGTCAGGGTGGTTCATTTGATATCAATGTGGTCTGTAATGATGGCACAACAGAAAAGAGTTTTACCAATATTGCGAAACCAGTGGTCAATTCAAATGGCGGATCTAGAGGTGCGACCGGGTAGCCCATATACCCGCGAAATACCCGCTACCCTCAAAAAAGAGTACCCGCGGGTATCTTGTGGAGTGATACCCGCGATCCTGGTGTAAGGGTGTGTTCCCCTTTTAGGAATGATTATTGGTACTGGAAAATGGTTGAACAGGGTGGAAGGTGGAAGATGGAAGGCAAAAGAGATCTGATGGTGATATGTATTATGTATTATGTGGCATGGTGAGTAAGCGCAAATTGATAATGGATTTATTTGAATGGCAATGTTGTTATGGTTTTTAGTTCATATTCATGGGCTTGTAAATGTGTGGGTATCTTCTTACATTCTTCGCATCAATTTTGCCTGAGCCTAAGATCCCTAAAAAGATTAAAAGATGTAGTATTAAATATTCATCAAGAAAATGAATATAAAGATAAAGAAGGTAAACAAAGAGTAGTCAACTTCGAAGAATTTGGGAGTTACTAACTTGTCACTCAACATAGCCATTGCATTTCAAGAACAACAATGAAGAGAGCATTTGGGGGCTCATGGAATGCCTTCTTAGTCCTAACAGGCCACGAGCACTTGAGAAGCACCTCTCTGTGCTTACACTAGTCGATGGAATGGCCATAAATATCTTAGCTAGCTGTGACAAAATTGGAAAAGTTGCGGAGCATTGTTTCCAATAGGCTAACACATCTAATTCCGTATCGCCACCAAGAGGTGGCAGCTTCATGTGCCGCTCTAATTCTTCTTCCAGTCCACCTATTACTTCGACTTCAGTACTGGTGCCACCTTTCTTTCTCCACCCCGCCTTTGCGCGTTTCTTAATGACCTTTGTAACGACTTCAACATCTCTCTTTTTTGAACTGATCACCTTATGATACTTCTTTAGAGTATGGGTTATAGCATGTATAATATCAGTTGCGACATCAAGCCCCAAGTGTTCTATTAAGAAACCACGATTTAGTCTTGGGTCCAACAAGGTTGCAATATAGACAATATCGCTCTTATCAGCAATGTCATAGTACTTCTTTAATTTCAACCAGCCTTTCCTAAGGCCAATGACCAAACCTTGCGGGAGAGCGCCCCCATTCTTCTTGATATCGTCAATGATCCCCAAGTCGTTAAACAAGTCTTCTCTTACTTCTTGATCTTCACCTAATAATGCGGCGAAGAATTCATCAATCAAGTAGTAGGTATTTAAGATGGATTCAGTGTTACTTTTTGCTGCACTGAACTTATCAGAGATTTCACTGAAGAAGTTCAATATTGAAGCTGTGACTTTCATTAGATGCCACTCTTTGTTTGTCAGTGCCAGAGCCGCGAACAGCGATGAATATTTCATACACGTTGGCCTCTGATCTTCATATGACATATTCTGAATGTTCAGAGAGAGCCTAGAGAGCTCACCCTGAAACTTTAGGGCATATTGCAGCATATTGTTTAGAGAGTTCCAGCGAGTACGGACATCGAGAACGACCGAACGAAAGTCATTTGGGTTTTCAAACTCTCTTTTTAGAAGTTCTTGAAGCTTCGGCGAATATTTCAGAATGTTCAGAAGCTTTCTGATTTTGGAAATGGGAGATTGAGAAGATAGGACAGGGTCAGTTTGGTACTTCTGGCCAACAATAGTGTACGTACCATCAACTGCAACCTCAATATTGCGATCTTCAGCGATATCTGCAGGGTTTGTAGTCTCAGAGTTGAAGCCTTCTTGAGCGTCGTAATCATCCACATATTCACCATCTCTTAGGTTCTCCACAATGTCACATACCCACAAATTGATACTATGAGCAAAGCAACGGAGCTGACAAGTCTCAGACGAAAATAGCTCACTCAATTGGGATCCACCAGTAGTTTCACAAAACATATGGATCTTTCTTTGTAGCTCTTGTGTAAGAGTATTATTGTTAGAGGCTGAATCTGCGCAAACAGCTATGAGTTTTCCCAAAATGTTATACTGTTTCATCAGTTTGTAGATCTGATCTGCCAAATTGATTCCACGATGATCTGTGCCACACTCTGTGAACCCCAACAAGCCTTCAATGTATTTGAACTCATTTGTAGAGCCATGAAAGAAGACACAAAGATATGGAACTTGATTAACAGATGTCCAGATATCAAAGGTCAGACTGATTGACGTGACATCAGCCAAGATATTTTTGAGCTTGTCTTGTTCCTGTGCAGCAATGCCTTGTATCCTGTTCGTTAGAGTCCGTCTGCTCATTACTTGAATCGACAAAGGAGCTTTTAACATCTTCAACAGTCGACGAAGCTCAGCGTTCTCAATGACAGTAAAAGCCATGTTTGCACTAATGCAAAATTTAAAGAACTGGAGCTCAACCTGATATGGCGCGGCTCTTAACTGATCTTCAATAGATGGTCTACCCATCTTCCTTACCTTCTTTGGAATCTTCTTTGCTGGATTATCTAAATCTTTTTTCAATTGGGCAATGCTTTCAGGTGTGTCTTCATAGTTGTTGTTATAGATACCGTGGGTATTAAGGTGCTTCCACAAGTTCCCACGGCCCCCATGCTGAGAGGACATATCCTTAGTGTGTTTGCATCCATCCTTTTTGCAGTGGAGCGTGAACTCCTGTAATCTTTTGCCTTTGTGAAAATAGTAGATACCTCTTGTCTTTTTTCTATCGTAACAAGTCCATAGTAAGGCGCTCTTTGCATCTTCTTCAGCGAGTTGTACTTCTGGAGCTGATTCGCTATCAGAATCCAAAATCTCAACAAAATCAACTTCATTAGAATTCTCAGAAACACCGGTATTTTCGAGATTGGTTTGTGCTAACTCATGAATCTGGCTTCTTTCAGAGAGAGGTATTACTGATAGGGTTAAAGTACTCATAGAAGGAGATGAAGTAGTCCCCTCAAGGATTTCAGTTGGCGCTGCAGAATCTGATTCGACTGCTGAAGAAGGCGGGATATCATTTAACTCGGAAGCACATTGATTCTCAGATAGGGACCCTGTGACTGCTATACCATTATCCATTAGTTGGTATCTTCCTGGGAAGTAATTGGATTCACGCAAACGCCTTGTTCCACTAGTATTCGGATTTTCAGTTAATGAAACAGCCATTTTGTTGATCCCCTGACTTGTATACGAGAGTTTCAGGGCCAATATCACGATCTGTTCTGATGCATCAAGTAATGGGAGTATTTTCCTACGAAAGAGCTCGCGTAGTGGGATTCAAAAGCAAAAGAGCACGCGTTTTGGGAATGGTTAAGAGCGTGGGTTGTTATTCCAGATTTCCTATTTAGGAAAGGTTATATGCATATTAAAAGTGGCGGGTATACTGCGGGTATAGAGAGGTCCTCACACTGCGGGTACTACCCGCAAGGATTTTTGGATACCCGTACCACCTCTAGTCATGACAGGAGTTGTTGAGATGTTCCTGGACGCTTTCATATCAGTGGGTAGTATGGTATGTAAGTACATTTTATTTTCGCGTATACCATTTGAAACATCCGTCGAAGATACAGACCCCAGATTTGAAGAGTGATGCCACCACGAGAACAATCCAAGAGGAGAAATCTCAAAGAAAGAAAACGAATTGCTTATAATTTGCTCAAACAACGTTCCAGGTCCTTTATATCCAAGGGTACCCCATTGGTTGTCAACAGGTGTCCCATTAGCAATGCTTCATCTGGCAATTCCTTCACTGTGAATTTGCCTTTCGTTCCCGATGCGTCGAACCAGTCGATTACATCTACTGTACATCCATCATCCATAGCATCTCTCCTAAACCCATCTGAACCTAATCAAGTGAATATCTCAATCAATACCACTGTGAATAACAATGCGAATGCCTCTGTGATCAACGATCATAATTCCAGTGTCACAGATGCTGATAGGCATACTACTGTTTCGAACGATGAGAAAGTTGAAGATATAGATCCACAGTTCACTTCCTCATCCGTTGTTACTGTTAGGCCTCCGCAAGAGAGGACCGTCTTTGGACGAGAGAATGCACACAGTGCTGACAGAATTCACCATGTCGAAGAGTTCAGAAATTTGAATAAGAGAAGAGCTATGAGTCAAGCAGAATATTGCAGACGAAAACGAATAGATCGAAAGTCATTCAATAGATGGATCAAAGAAGAAGAGCAGATCAAGAAAAAGATAAAGGAACAGCCGCACCTGGCCAATTCATCAAGATTGGTGAGAGAACCATATCCTATCACGATGAGTGCACTGAGGGAAAAGGTTGATGACTTCTGTGCTAGAGGCGGTCAATACATCGGTAATCTTCTGGACGCACAATTCCTATCGATTTTGGAAAAAACTCCAGAAGAAATGCTAGCGTTCCGTGAACGTTATAATTTAGAAGGTTCTCTCGTCTTGCCTGAATCATTTTCGAGAACACTGAGATCAAAGCTTCAACTTTCTCTTGTTAAGGTTCATGGAGAAGGATCATCTGTTGATATCGATGATGTTAATGAGGGTAAGGCAGAGATTTGTGAAGTGTTAAGGGGTTACTCAGAGGCAGATATCTATAACACAGATGAGAGTGCTCTTTTCATCAACTTGATGAGATCGCGGGGTTGTCCAATGTCAAGACGGTGGAAAAAGGTTTTAAACAGGACAAGAATAGGATCACCTTTCTTGTCATTACCAACATGGCTGGAACAGATTTGGAGGTGTCATTTGTTGGAAAATCTGCCAAGCCTCGTTGCTTTGATAAGAAATGTCCATCAGAACTTGGAATATCCTACTATTCTAATGTTAAGGGTTGGATGACCCGCAAGATCTTTACAGATATTATTAAGAGACTTGACATGAGAATGAAATCGGAGGGCAGACATATTATTCTCACCATGGACAATTTTGCTGGTCATAAATTAATGGTCCATAACTATGATGAAGCACGGAATTTCATTGTCAACAAGAATGTGGAATCATATGTAGCATTGGCTCTACAAGACGGTGAAACACCAAGATTCGAGGGAGATTCTCAGATTATCCCCCCAGAGAGAAGGATCGAAGGGGTGTACATCCCCAAAAACGTGAAGATATTCTTTCTGAGAGCAAACACAACGAGTTCGAATCAGCCCTTGGATCAAGGAATCATATCAAACATCAAAGGACATTACAATACTTTGAAGTTGAAGAAAGCCATAGATTTGTTCTCTAAGATGATACCAGAAGAGGTTAATGCTCTAAAAAAGGTGGATTGTCTCTTCAAATCCGACATTTTGGAGTCGATGCAGTTACTTGAGAAAAGCTCCCGTATGGTGAAACCCACTACCATAACAAATTGCTTCCTTAAAGCTGGTTTCAGAACCAGTCTTATGGAGGACTCTTCAGCTGTCACACAAATTGTTACTGTCACTCCAGAGTATGATGGCTTGAGGGACATTCGTATGTCAATCGCAAATTTAGTGTCTAGTGAAATCTGTGACGGGACTAGACACCCTGGCCTGTTTGGGGCTTTTCGAGGTAGTGAGAACTACAACTATCTGCTGCTGAATCATGAATCAAACGGCAATATTTCTGATACTACCTCGTTTATCATGGATGAAGTTATTCTGGATGTTAATAATCGGACCCGTATTTACACAGGAAACTACGAAGATGATGAGATCAGTGATATTGAGGTTGTTGAAATGGCACGAAAGTCCCTCGGCCTGGATTCACTATTAAGCGAAGACCAATTGAATGAACTTGATCTTCTTGAAGCTGACGATGAACTGATCGAAGATAGTGATGACATGTTCTTGAAGGATACAGTAAGATTCCCATCAGTTATGGGTGAAATCAAAAGTGATATCCTTGAATATAGACGGGCTCTCAGATTCATTGAGAGTTTCCACTACATGTATCCTCGAATTGCTAGAAATTTATCTGGAACTAACGAGCTCAACATTGTTATGTCAACACAAGACTGGTTGTTTCTGAACAAGCAGATCAAGAAACTCAGTCAAGCTCATCGGATTCGAAAATATCAAGGTGTGTTGGATTTCAAAAAGAGTAAGGAAGACTGAAGTTATATATGCGATCTATATCTAATCTATTACCGGTTTACACATATGTCTATAGGAGCGATCATGTTACTCCATTCCGCGTTAGCTCTTGGTAAAATACAGAATGTTTGGTGTAAATTTCAGTACAAGCTCAAAATGAGACTTGAGACGAAATCTCAGTCTCCGGATTCGGGTCTCATTTTGACCACTTTCACTGTATATGTATAACTTCAGTCATACGGGAGTTGGCCATTACGATGCACGGCTGGCGCGGCAGAGGCGGATGCACCAGTCGAGTCAACGATGCTCGAATTTTATTCAAGTGATGCTTTGAAGTCAAAACTTGGCAACTTAGTCGGGAATTTGTGACTAGTAGTATAAATTCTTCTTTTCTATAACAAGGCGTTCAGTCTTGCAGTGTTGATTGAATTCCACATGCAGACATGCCATTTTCACTCCGTCACATAGACATCAAAACTGCGCTAGCGTCAAGCTGCATCAATATGTGCACGCATGCATTTTGAAATGTTTGTGACTGAATAGGTACATATTATGCAATGCCTTAGAATTTGTGTAATTGGCCCGTTACAGCATTTGCTCACCTCTATCAAGCAGGTAATTTCAGATCATGGAAAACAGGAAGCCCTCAGATAGACAGGGATCTGAATGACGTATGAATCCTTTCCACCACCTTAGTTGGAGTCGTTAGAATGTATTTTTTCCAATCATGATAGTACTGCTGTAGTTAGGATCCACACAAAAGCTATGTCTGAGGTAATATGAACCTCCAGATGGCTGTCCACATCTAAAACATCTTCATCTGGTGCGTTATGGCGCATATTGTCCCCTACCGATAAATACGAAAGAATCACTTTGATCTCTTATCCAGTACAGCTCCATAGAGTGATTCATATTATAAGTTAACATCTTATGGCTTTCATGGAAAATTACTTCTCTGAGAATAAATTAAATTATACAATGACCGTTCTGGGAACTTCCAAGGTAGATAGAACGGAAGACAGGTTGCACACAAGAGAAATAGTAAAATATGCGACTCTGTTTCAAGCTTCTCGAATTCGTCCTGTACAAATTAGTCCTGGTGCATATTCTACCCATGTACAGGAGTATCAAGAATTGCATATGCAGTTTTGGGTCTACTGATTATTGCTGAAATATGGTGAATCAGGAATTTGTCTAAGGCATCTCTGTCTCATACATGATTCTAGCATGAAAATGCCAAATATCGTAAATTGCAGGAAACAAAATATATAAAACAGAGCTGAGACTTCAGCATATTACTCATTTCTTGCTTACGACAGAACTCCTCTGTCCTAACGGGAATCTGATTAAAGAGTCAACCAAAAATGATTCTTTTTCGGACATTTCTATTCAATCTCATCTTTCTCACACATTGTGTGACACATGCAACACAGCTAACGGATGTATTCACTCATATAACTTCTAACCTCAATGGTACCTTGTTCTATTTTCTAGGAGTCGATGTTAGTTGGAGCATTAATACTACTACTGCACGAATCGGTGACACATTTTCACTCGACATGCCAAACGTTTTCGCGATCTGGGGTCTTCCGAATATCAAGTTGAGCAATGGTGTTACCGTCGCTAATTGTACGCCATATCCTGGCGGTGCTATCTCGGCTTCATCTTCGATCAACTGTACCATCGTTATTGACCCTACGCTGTACACTTCTCTCTCAGGAACCTTAAGTTTCCAATATGACCTCTATGGTGGAGGAAGGCCAGTATGGCAGGACATTGCTGCTCTTTGGAAAGTCGGTACAAACACTCTAACCTGGAATGGCTTGAGTTTCAATATCGACCTACAACCTAGTAAACCTGTTAGTCAATCCCAATATGTGTTCAGGCAGACGGGACAGGCGGACCCGTCTCCTTACAAAATTTACAACTACTACCTTTCACCATCCACTTTGTGTGGTGGTGGTGCAATCCAATCAGGTACTTTCACTTTCACAACGAATACCACAGGAACAATTGTTACAAGTCCGATGAACTACTATCTCAGTAACACTATTAGTCCATTTGGATACCCCACAAGTTATATAGGCCCGACTGTTTATTCAACATCACTTTCTGCAAATCAGAAAACATTCACAGTGAATTTTGGCGCAATCCCCGCAGGCTATCGGTTCGCATTCTTCGCATATACCAATGCATTTCCTAACGCCAACGGTCAAGGAGCACAATTTGACATTCAAGTCGTCTGTTCAAGTGGTAAAACAGATCACGATTATGTGACCCTCTCCATCGGATTCGTCTCAACACCTTCAGGAAGTGGCGGTAACGGCAGTCTTCCGATCATTACCACCACACAAACTTGGACAGGTCTCTACACAACCACATATTACACTACTGGTACTGATACTATTGTCACCGCAATAATTGAGGTTCCACAACCATCAACTGCTACCGCAACCACCACTTGGACAGGTATCTACACCACGAGTTATTTGACCACGGGATCTGATTCTTCTGTAACCAATGTTATCGAGGTTCCATCCTCTTCGGGTTCTTCAACTGGTCCACACACCACTCTCACCACGACTTGGACTGGTGCATACACCACTAGCTACTTGACCACCGGTACTGATTCGTCGGTGACCAACGTTGTCGAGGTTCCCCAGACAACGACGGTCGATGCTACTCTCACTACCACTTGGACCGGTGTTTACACGACTTCCTACTTGACCACCGGCACTGATTCCTCTGTGACCAACGTTGTCGAGGTTCCATCCTCCAGTGCTTCATCAAGTGCTCCAGATGCTACTTTGACCACCACATGGACTGGTGCTTACACCACCAGCTACTTGACCACCGGTACTGATTCGTCAGTGACCAACGTTGTCGAGGTTCCATCGACCAGTGGTTCTCCAGATGCTACTCTGACCACCACATGGACTGGTGTCTACACCACCAGCTACTTGACCACCGGTACTGATTCGTCAGTGACCAACGTTGTCGAGGTTCCATCCACTAGCGGTTCTCCATATGCTACTCTGACTACCACTTGGACTGGTGCATACACCACCAGCTACTTGACCACCGGTACTGATTCGTCAGTGACCAACGTTGTCGAGGTTCCATCGACCAGTGGTTCTCCAGATGCTACTCTGACCACCACATGGACTGGTGTCTACACCACCAGCTACTTGACCACCGGTACTGATTCGTCGGTGACCAACGTTGTCGGGGTTCCCCAAACAACGACGGTCGATGCTACTCTCACTACCACTTGGACCGGTGTTTACACGACTTCCTACTTGACCACCGGCACTGATTCCTCTGTGACCAACGTTGTCGAGGTTCCATCCTCCAGTGCTTCATCAAGTGCTCCAGATGCTACTTTGACCACCACATGGACTGGTGCATACACCACCAGCTACTTGACCACCGGTACTGATTCTTCTGTGACCCAGGTTATTGAGGTTCCATCATCTAGCGGTCCCGCCATCACAACTACGACTTGGACTGGTGCATACACCACTAGCTACTTGACCACCGGTACCGATTCTTCTGTGACCCAGGTTATTGAGGTTCCATCATCTAGCGGTCCAGCCATCACAACTACGACTTGGACTGGTGCATACACCACTAGCTACTTGACCACCGGTACTGATTCGTCGGTGACCGAGGTTATTGAAGTCCCATCCACCAGTGGTTCTCCATATGCTACTCTGACCACCA